>JAJONR010000191.1:0-196098 GCA_029582245.1 Solanum etuberosum
GCATTATTATGAGCGGGATTTTCTTTAAGAATTCTAGTATTACTAGTAGAGGCGCTGGTATTACCAATTTTGTCAATAATTTGGGACCTTAACGTTGGGTCATCAATCATCCTGAGTATCTCTACCCAATTATCATTACTGATAACATTGATATTTAAGTCCTTAAACTGAGAATATAACTGATAGAATTCGTCCTTGTCTTTATTATCACAAGGTTGACCAATCTGGCAAGACGTACATTCTTCCTCAGATGAGGACATGCAGTCTTCTTCATGAAGAACTTTTAGGTCTTCACTTGTAGAGGATTCCTCTCTGTCACTGTTGTTAGGGCTAGAATTTTCCGAAGAAGAATTAAGGAGGATTTTATATAAAGAATCCTTAATATTATCCTCTAGTTCAAGGTTTTTAATCTTATCCTTGACCTTGCAATCCCTCGCATAATGGCCTATTCTACCACATTTGTGGCAGGCATTTGATTTATTACACTTATAAAACTCATTTTTCCCTTTATAATCCATTTTCTCCTTTCACGCTTGTCTAAGCGTTTCTTTTTTCTATACTGCTTATGAGGCTTTTCTTTATAATCTCTTTTTTCTCTATGTCTATTAGACTTCTTAGAGGATTCAGGCATATCGATTGCGAATTATTCACAAAATTATCCTAATTGTTGTTTCTCATTCAAATGATATCTTTTAATTTGTTGATTCAACTTGATCTCGTTGCATAAATATAGACCTTTTTGGGTGCAAACACTTATAAGTTTTCCATAGGTATAGTCATCATAATTAATACTCACCCCATCTCCTCTAAGGGCCTTCCTAACCCTTTTTGCAAATAAAGCAAAGAGTCCATCTATAAACTTGGATTTCCAATGAGAGCTATTACACTCAGGTAATTCCATAACTCTAGATAGGAAAACATCCTTATACCATCTAAAGGACGTAAGGGTTTTACATCTAAGATTTTGGAGCATAGTCCTAATGGTTTCACTATTATCCGACCATCTTCCAGAAAAATGTTCTATAATGGTTACGACCAGGGTGTAGACTACATTTGGAATCATTCCACTTTCATCCTTAACGACATTTAAAATGGCTATACGTTGAGATTCTGAGAGATAATTATCCACCAACCCTTTAATTGGCCTGTAAATCCGGAAATAATCATGTTGGTTGTATCCTTTTCAGAATTCTTGTTGGCCTTGAAAATCATACTATACATAAGAATTCTATGAGCTAGAGTATAAATTTGTCTATCAGTAAATCCATCAATATTCCATTCATAAATTTCTGTCCCACTAAAACTATTAGAAACGTAATATTCTTGCTCCTCCAGGAGGATATCTTGAGGAGTCGGCCTAGGATAGTAATACATCATTTGAACTGGTTTTCTAGCATGTTTCTCTGAGATTTTATTAATTTCATCCGGAATATTATTCCTATCGGTGGCCTCACTTTCACTTAGTTGGAGGGGATTAATATTTAACCCCTGAAACCTTTCTTGAAGCAATCTTTCAATATTATCAAGCTTTGATAATTTAAAGTCCTTAATTTCTAGAGAGGGTTGGATAGTAGGAGTAGCCTTTTCCTTTCCTTTATCAGGGATTTTAGACTTCTCTAATTCAGAACATAAATGACTAATTTTATTATGTAATGAAAGAATATGCTCTCCTAAAATACTCACATAAACATTTGTGTAATTGTTTTGTCTTATTAAAGTTTTAATATGCTTAGAACTAATAAGAGCAGTGTCATTATCATCAAATAACTCTGCAAATGCAGTAAAATATACAGTCTTATTATCTTTTTCAATTTGAAAAGATTGTTGAGGAGGTAGGAGAGATTTGGTAATTGTACCATCAGATAATTTATAATCTTGTTCTAACATAGAAATTTAGTTATAAATATATTTCGTCATAAATCATGGTACAAAAGCAATAGCTTTATTTGCTTTAGAAAGATCATTATAAAAATCTTCTTGGAAGAATTTTTGTTGATTATTATTAAAATTTTTGTAAAACTATTTTCTAAGTGATTCCCATTTGGGCTGAAAAAATTCATTTGAAATTTTCTTTCTTACCGGCGACCCCGGTCTAAAATCAATAAGTTCTGATCTATCCATGTAAATCATTTGGAAAGTCCATTTCAGACAAAGTAGGGTCCATATCAGGGGTAACTATATGATTTTCAATCTTGATATTATCAACTCTTTTCCCTTCTTTCATATAAGAAGTAGATACCCTAGAATTATCTTCTTCTCTAATCTGAGAAGTAGACGCTCTGGAAGGCATATCAACAATATAATCAACAAGAGATATATAAGATGAGTTAGATCTAAGCATTCTGGAAGGAAAACCTATATTATCAACATAACTCATTAATAAATTTTGGTCAGTGAATTTGATTCTTACTGTCCCATCAGGAGTTTGCTCAATGTCAGAAATATCAAGATTTATATTATTTTTGGGTGGGACTGCCTCCTCGATCACCCACTCTTTAGAAAAATTAATTTCATCCCATTTAATAGGTCTTCTAGTTATAACTTTAGACTTACTAAAATTTGTTTCTATAAGAATCGTTTCATTGTTAAAATCCATAATTTTACACATGGGGTTCAAGGTGTATAATGGTTTATAGTAAATTCTATAGCAAATACATATAACTTCAGTACCAGGCAAATAATCATAACCATGTAGTTTTATACTTAATATTAAAGTATTTAACGAATTTTTATCATTCAAAGAAATTTGTAAATTAGGATAGGCGTTAAAATATACCGGTCCGTAAGCCAAACTGGTTTGAACCGTCCCTATCAATGATTTTTTCCAATTATGATTTCTGCCATCCCTTAGAGCTGCTATGAACCTCTCAGGTAAATCTCTTAAAGTGAGTGGCTTAAAAGCAACTTGCACCAAACCAATATGCATAAATCTATGTGTTTCTCTATAAGGGGCAAAATCACTCTCAGACAATAATCTAAAAGTACCATGATCAGAATCTACAGTAATAGTTTCATCTGTGGTCTTGACAATTTGTTTAAATCCCATTTTTTCAAAGGTACCCATTTGGTATATAACCTTGGGCTGAATTTTAGGGATAGTCCATTTATCAAGAAGATCTAGTTGTTGAGGCATATCATATTCCTCTTTTCTACTATTTTTAACAGTAGTATGTTTTTTTGATGATGTTCATAAAATTAAGATGTGTCGGACCAACAACACCTACTTACTACTATCAACATGGCTCTGATACCATCACTTTGGTAGGATCGCTTCGATGTAACTACAGATTCGTTTACGACTCATATAATCCAAGGATGGAAAGAACTTTTACGGTTCCAACCTAGCCCAAACAATAACCTCAATAATGGCTGACATGGGCCTTACCAGGAACACCGGACTAAGCCAAGTTCTTTCTGTCCCTGGACTACACTACCTCGACCTTAGAGACATCGGAACAGTCCTTTTCTCACCATGTCTTAATAGTTGAAGTTGTTGTTAGTCCAACACGAGTTGCTTAGCCTATCATTTAGGCTATAAAATTCTTTTAAAATGGTTTCAATAATAAAAGATGAAAGAGAAATACCTTAATTGGGGATCCGTCCGCAATAACTCTCCAAAGTACAAAGCAAAATATTTTTATTTCAAAACTAGTGGAATACAAAGAAAGTAATACTAGAAGGGTTGGCCAAAGCCTTCTAGTATTTTGTACTTAGACATGTTATAGGACTATATATTAGTGCTACATGTTGTATTAGGTCACAAATTAATTGAATTATTACAAAAAACCACATATTAGGTTATCCATATGTTGCAACAAATGACAAATCTGTTGCAATTTCAACACAAAATTCAACAAATTATCTAACTGAATGTACATATGTTGCCACAGATGACAATTTGATGAATGTATTAATTGATAAATTAAGCAATTTAATAATGAAAAATGTCAAATTGGACCATATTTTAGTACTTTAGACCATAATTAAGTAATAAAAAGATGCTATAACACTTTGAACAACAATTTCCAAAGGTGTTACATAACTATCATATCGAATTACTTAGCCATCGTATGATGATCTAGTGGTATAATAGTATTTGTAAAAATAATTGATAGAATTGATGAAGGTTGTTGTATTAGACCATAATTTTGTACTTAGACATGTTATAGGACTATATATTAGTGCTACATGTTGTATTAGGTCACAATTTAATTGAATTAATACCAAAAACCACATGTTAGGTTATCCATATGTTGCAACATATGACAGATCTGTTGCAATTTCATCACAAAATTCAACAGATTATCCAACAAAATATACATATGTTTCCACAGATGACAATTTGATGGATGTGTTAATCGATAAATTAATTAATTTAATAATAAAAAAGTCAAATTGGACCATATTTTAGTACTTTGGACCATAATTAAGCAATAAAAAGATGCTATAACACTTTGAACAATGATTTCCTATGGTGTTATATAACTATCATATGGAATTACTTAGTCATTGTATGATGAACTAGTGGTATAATAGTATTTGTAAATATAATTGATAGAATTGATGAAGTTTGTTGTATTAGACCATAAATTTATACTTAGACATGTTATAGGACTATATATTAGTGCTACATGTTGTATTAGGTCACAATTTAATTGAATTAATACCAAAAACCACATGTTAGATTATCCATATGTTGCAACATATGATAGATCTGTTGCAATTTCAACACAAAATTCAACAGATTATCCAACAGAATGTACTTCTGTTACCACATATGTCAATTTGATGGATGTGTTAATCAATAAATTAAGCAATTTAATAATGACAAATGTCAAATTGGACCATATTTTAGTATTTTGGACCATAATTAAGCAATAAAAAGATGCTATAACACTTTGAACAACAATTTCATATGACAGATATGTTGTAATTTCAACAAAAAAATCAATCGATAATCCAACAGAATGTACATAGGTTGTCACAATTTAATTGAATTAATACCAAACAGTGGTATGAGGCAAAAATTTAACTACATAATTTAGTTCTAAATCTTAACTACATAATTCACAACGAATATTATTTTCATCGTCACTTTTCTTGGGCCAGCCATTCTTGTGAAGGCTTTGCTCATGTTGATGAACAGTACAACAAATGGGTCTTTCTCCTAACACATGAGGTTCTGGCACCCACATTCTACCTAAAACTTGTAGTAACTTATGTCGACATGTCCTAATTTTTTGTGACTTCGTTTGTTTCATGTTGCAATGAACATTAAGCCTTCCCTCATGGATTCACCGCCTTGAAGATTGAAATTATGGCAAGCACATAGGATGCACCAATGTGGCCTCTGTCTGCTGCTTGGTTAATCATTCCCAATGCATTTGAATCGTTATTGTTGAAAAACTCAAATTACGGAAGAAATAACACATTTAAAAGGCAGAATACATTGATAAAAATAGAAATACCTACGAAAAACATTAAAAATTACCACGCCTTTTCTGTATACGGCTTCTAAATTTCCCGATGCTCTGCAAATATCCAGGAAAATTAAGTTATATGTTGCAACATATGACTATTCTGTTGCGACATGTAAGTCATATGTTGCTACATATAACTATTCTGTTGCGACACATAAATCACATGTTGCAACATCTGTAAGTTATATGTTGCAACATATGACTATTCTGTTGCGATACGTAAGTCATATGTTACTACATATAACTATTCTGTTGCGACACATAAATCATATGTTGCAACATGTGTAAGTTATATGTTGCAACATATGACTATTTTGTTGCGATTGATATAATTTTTTTGTTGCAACATAAGACTATCATCTGTTCCAATAGTCAACTGTTGCAACATATATAACCATCTGTTGGAAACGCGAATGCAAATTATTGAAAAAATTGCAGGTATACCCAGATGATGATGAATGATTCAAAGAACTATTAATCTTACCAAACAATGGTATGTGAATACAATCACTTATGAAGTAATGTCAATTGATACAGAACGAAATCTGGTCCATTGATTAGCTAAATTTGATTCAAGAAGAAGATAAGAAGAAGAAGAAACACAAAGAATAACAGCCAAGACCAACAATGTACGAACAAGAAGAAGAAGATGAAGAGAACAGGAAGAAAGCAAGCAAGTAAGAACGAAGAAGAAGAACAAGAAGAAGAAGAGGGGAATCCGGCGGGGAGGTTAGGGGAAAAGCTTTTATTTCCCCTTTTGGTTAGCTGGCTTCCCTTCAGTTTCTGTTCCCACCAAATTTGGTTAAATTATGTTTTAGTCTTTTACCCTTTTACCCCTCATTTAATACAATGGACCAAACTGTCAACTTAAAAACTTGAGGGCAACTCCCACAATCCTTAATCCTTAATCCTTAATTACATAATTGTCACCTACACTCAATAATTAAGACTTATGTCACCGCCATTTTATTTTGACACCTTAATGTCACCCTTAATTCAAAGTCCTCTCTTTTCATAGGTGTTATACATTGTTTTTTTTTTTGTTTTTTTTTTAATTATTATTACTACTACTACTACTACTACTACTACTACTACTACTACGCTTCGTAAGGCATTGCCCTATGCCTTACTCGCTCCGGAAAGTACTTCTTTGATGCAACTCACATAGCCCTATTCAACTATTCCAAATCTATGAGTGTAATGGACCTGTTATTTCTTATTTTTGAAAGACAATCGAGAAATCCAAAAAACCCTAATTTTTAGGAAATGTATATGTGTTGTTGTCGTTCCGTTCAGTGAAAAGTCATTTTTTGTTTCTTTTGTTCTTCTTTTTGTGAATATTTTGTTGATTTGATTGTAGAAATATAGTATGTTCAGTTGTCCGACATATATTTCATTTGTTGAAAGAAGTATCATATGTTGCAACATATTAGTGATATGTTGGGATAAATTTGAACATAGTTGTCATATGTTGGAACATGTCACCTTTGTGTTACAACAACAAAATGGTCATCTATAGTAACAGGTTACTCATGTGTGGCAACAGAAGATTCATCTATGGCAACAGAAGATTATCTGTGTCAACAAAAGATTCATCTGTGGAAACAGAAAATTTATTCATGTCAGCAGAAGATTCATCTGTGGCAACATAAGTATATGATACCTTTTTTTTATAATCAGTTGTAAACTTTCAACCTTTTTTATTTACCTTGTAAATAAAATGTCACAAGAAGGTTCATCTGTTGCAACAACTCAATCTTTTGTTGGTGTTGCTTCCTCTTCTAACATCAAATGTTCTTCCTGTCGATGCGAAAGATGTGAGCAACAGCATGATTATTTTATTAGTTGTGTTAAAGAAATCACTAATACTATTAGGGAATTGACATCTAATAGTGATATACATACATCCAAGAAGAAGATTTCACAGCCTTTGAAGTTTAGGAGGTTCAAAAAATCAATTTCCAGATCACTATCTATAATCAGTAAAAGAAAAACATCAATGACTACTACTCCAATATCTTCCTCAATCGCAAAAGACAAGGAGAAAGTCGTCAGTTGTGATGTGAAGCAACAATATCCATTTTAAGATTTTAACATTTCCAGTGAGGGTCCAACTCAACTAATGTCATCCTTCTCGCAATGGATAAATGAGCTCATTTACAAGCATCATGCAAAAAAATAAAGTCATTCAACTATTATTAATATTTTTTGATGTCCACTAAATAATTATTTTTTATGTTTATACAATTATAGAAGAGACAAGGACTTAATTGCTCGAAACTTGGATTCGAACAACTTGATTTTGTAGTCGCATTTTCGAAGAAGAAGGTATGATTCTACGTAATGTCCCAACTCACTTAGTGTTGGACTGATGAGGTATAATCATGCCCCACGTATCTTTTGATTAATACGTACTCATACATGCATACAAATAAATAACTTGTTAATGCATCTGTCCAGCATGTGGATGTCATTTTTTACTATCTGCGGAAGAAGTTGAAGCAACATAGTCATTCAAAATATCGATATACCACTAATTATTTTTTAAAACATACATCGACAATGTCAATGTTTTTCCTGATTATGAGAATAAAGTCGTTAATATTATAAAAGGGTTTAGTATACCCGCTGGACTGCTTTGGCACCTCACAAATGATGTTTATGTCCCTGTAAATTGTAATGGGGAGTTTCATTGGGTCCTGACTGTCGTTTTATTGAAGGAACGGTGCATAAAGGTGTATGATTCGTTGTCCTCATCGAGGACTAACATAAAATTGTCTTTCGAGATTTAAAATTTGTCTACAATGTTTCCAAAGTACCTTAAATTCATCGGATTTTTTGAGTAAAAAGACTGAACCAACTAGTCAGTTGTTGAATCTTACAAAGATAAGATCAAATCTCATCCATTTGAAGTCAAATATATTACTGGTATTGCCCAACAAGCAAGTAATAGTCTGTACGTATCACATTATTTTTTGTCTTACTACTACCGAAATGTGATGTTATTAGTTATTATTTGTCTAATTGATAATACATCATGTAGAGACTGTAGATTTTTTGTTGATGCATACGCTGAGTTTTTAAGTGATGGACTACAAGTACCATCTTCTGGAATTGTTTTCCACTAAATAATGAACGTTTTCAAATGAGCATTTTCTATGAACTTCTGGAAAGAAGGTTCATTTTTGAGAAAAATGAAAAGAAAAATGAAGTTCTGATTAATTATTGTGGCATGCCACTCTTCTTTGGCAAAAAGGAGTTTTTCATAGTTACAGGTCTAAAATGTCATTCTCCTTCTCAGTCAATCCCTGTTTTAATAGCCAAAAAACAACCCCGCAGAAGAATAATAGGAGAAGATAAGCAAACAAGAAATGAACAGTCAATTGAGCAGCAGGACGTGGTGTCCTTTGTTCAACCAAGCTTCAAAAATCTCAAATTGATAGCGTTGTTGAATTACAAGGATATTTCGAAGAAGCACAAGTAGTCATTATGCTTACTTTGGTTTGTACATAATGTACTTATGTCCAAAGATGTCAACAACAACATACCCCTTAATTGTGTCACGACCCAGGGGTACCCCTTAGATGTAACATGGCACATAGAACCCAAAGGACTCCATGTAAGCCACTTAGCATATCACAACATCAAAAAATAGAAAAGTACGGAAATTTAAAATATTTTTCCAATACAATCAAAGTCTCATAAAACGAAGCGGAAGTCTTTAATCATTGTCTCAAACCATATAACACATGGAAGTCTTAGGGACACAGCCCATACAATAGTTCTAACATAAAAAGAAAGACATAAAAAGAAAAGGGTGATCAAGTCCTTGATGCTATGAGGACTCACCAATACTTCTTTTCTTGCTGTACAAGGAACCTAGCCACGGAGATGAAAGTCAATATCACCGGACCCTACATTTGATAAGAATGTAGGCAAAAGTATGCGTTAGTACAAATATGTACTAAATATGATGGCTAGCATAATCATCAACATAAGCATAATAGAGGCATTAGTCAACATAAGACATATACCAAAATCATAAGAGACAATAACACAAGTCATAAGCATAAGAGACATCATCATAAGACATAGGCTATAAGCATAAGAGATAACAACATAGTCATAGGCGTAATCAATGCATCTAGTTTAGCATAATCATAAGAGAAACACTTCATAAGTCACCTCAAGGCAAGCTTGTGCAATGCATGGATAAGACCCCATAATCCCACCCATGCTAAGCAAGTCACTTTAGGCCCTCATTCGTATTTTTCATCTTTTGATCTCATCCTTAGCTTATTTCTCATAGACAAGGGAACATTCACCTTTAGTCACACATGTATTGGAAGGGCCTTTCAAGCTACAATCCAAACTAAGCATACATCATACAAGTAAACCTCAAATAAAAACATACTTACAATACTTCCTTGAAGTAATATTGTTTCATCATATACATGCTACTTTGATTTGGGACTTGTTCCTCATGTCATACTAATCATGGAAGAGTACCTCTCTACTAGTCCACAACACATCATCACTCATGAATTATTACGATTTACCAATTCAAGGCTATCAAGGAAAACACCTTACATATGCTAGACCAAGCTACCATGGAAAACACAGTATCATGCAAGTCCAAGCTACTCAATGAAGGGTACTATTGCTCAATCCAAGCTACCAATGATATGGTGTGGCCTCACCAAGTCAAGATACCATGCAAAGCACTCTATTGTGCTTAGTTCAAGCTAACCATTGGTAGGGTACTATTGCTCAATCCAAGGCTATCCATGAGGACTCCTAACTCAAGCTACCAAGCTTGGTCTTGTATTACCAAGTCAAGCTATTCATGAAGGGATATCCTATCACTACTTCAAGCTAATGATAGTTCATACATGAAGCCTTTGAACACTCACGAGATACTTTCTTTAAGCATGTCTTAGTTCATTAAGAAGGCTCACTAGATCATGCTTGAGCAACTATCACCATCCATGAACACTTTTACTCTTAGATTCATTTTAGGCAATTCTCATGAGATATACTTGGGAACCCGAATTCAAATAGTGTAAAAGGTCTCCATCCCATGAGATATATTTGGGAACCCAGACTCACTAGCGTATAAGGATCCCATTTGTAAGCCGGACTCAACTAGTGTATAAGCTCCCATCTCATATTCAATATCATAATCATAGAGACTTTACCCTCAAAATGTTGATAAGGTATTTACATAGATTCTATAAAAACATGCATAATCTCATACATTCATAATATAAGTCACGTGGGTAATCCTTCCACAACAACACCATAGACAATCAATATTCATCATATAACTTCCCTCGTAAAGCCTTACTAGTCTTAACTTATCATGTTAACTTTACTCTCAAGCCCTACTAGTAATAATTCAACATATAAGCTTTATTCTAAAAGCCCTAACAATAATCATTCATACTGTAACACCCCGTATCCTAGACATACCAGAATGCAGATTTCAGAAGTTGCAGGCACCACCGACAGGCACCACCTATGGACCGTAGGGTGACCCACGGACCGTAGGTGGGGTCCGTGGATGGCCACCTGCAGCTTCTCTCCACAAATTCCAGGAAATTTGGCTAAGGGTAGACCCACACCAGGACCTACGGACCGTAGGTCAGACCACGGTCCGTGGTCCAGGGCCGTAGGTCGTACCCCAGATTTTAACTCTGAAAACTCCAGAAAATTCATCCAAGGCATGACCCACGGCCAGGACCTACGGACTGTAGGTCAGACCACGGACCGTTGTCCAGGTCCGTGTATCTTGGCATTCAGGTCCGAGCCCCAGAACCCCATCGATGGATTTCGCTAATTAGGTCCCTAGAATTCAGTCAGAATCTTGATTCCCTTGATATTATCTAGACCTAGGGTTTCTTGAATGTTAGAAATTATTGTGTTTTAGTTGCTAGAATGATCCAAATCAGATTATTATGTTGTTGCTTCAGTTCTTGCATGAAATTCAGAACCCTAGTTGTGTAGATTCGTTTAGTTTATGAATTACACATGCTAGGTCAGTTATATTCAGATATACATGCCCCAGTTACGAATATTTCATTATCAATACATTAATGTTGCATTCTCAGGTTTTGCATGTCAGTATTTTGAGCTATCCAGTATTACATAAATTCAGTCATAATGTGTTATTTACATAATCAGTTGGGAGTAGACTTAACACCGAGTTGGACTAGGGTTCAGCATACTCGAATAGTCCCAGAACTACGTGCCCCGTAGGATCTAAGTCCCCTCTGTGGGCATTATTTTAGTGATCACACCAGTCATGCCTCTATACCTCTGGCAGGGTATATTGGGTCCTCTCGATGGGGCGTATACAACGGACTCCACATTTAGCTCATGTGGTTTTATGTCGGTTATTAGTAGCTCCCACTGTCAGATTCTAGTGTAGTGACCAGGTTATCAGATACAATTCAGTATTCAGTTTCAGCGTGTATAAACTTGGTTAGTGCATTCAATTAGTTTATGTTCAGTGTTTTCAGTATAATATCATGCTTATCGTGTATCATTGCTAAGTTATATGCTTTGTTCAGTTATGTTTATATTGTTTAGCTTTACTGTATCCTGCATGCTCAGTATCTTTCAAGTATTGACGCATACTCTACGCTACATCTTCTCGTGATGTAGGTCCAGGTTCTCAACAGTATCAGTGGTGAGTCCTCATTCTCCGAGGACGACAGACATGTTTCCTTTCAATTTTAGTCTTTAGTTTTAGTTTTGCTAGATTTAGCTGGGGCATGTCCCAACACTTCTAGTCAGTTAGAGGCTTATTTCAGACATAGTTAGATTCAGTTTTAGATTCGAGTTTGATATTTCAGTTGTCGTTAAATTCTCAGATTATATATTCAGATCTTAGAATGGGTATTCCCCATCATTTTTCACTTATGTCATGTTTTAATCTTCCACACAAAATTATCTTATTTCAGTTATCATAGTATGCTTATGTTATGCCAGCAGGGTTAGCTTGGTGTCACTCGTGATCCTAGGTCCCATGTCCACGTCCTGGGGGGTAGCACGGGGCTTGAAAAACATGGTATCAGGGTATTAGGTTCAAGTGTCCTAGGATGTGTGAAAAGTCTCACTAAGTAGAGTACTTTTCATGGGTGTGAAGTGTACCACATCTAATAAGGGGGAAGCAACAAAGTGTTTTAGAAAAGCCTCACTTTCTTGATATTCTTATCATGCATTGGTATGATCTCTCTCTAACTCATCGTTATCCATTTCAGATCATGCCTCCTCATAGAGCTAACGCAAGGAATGCTAACGCAACTCCTCCATTCCCAGATCAGAAAGTTTCGAATGTAGAGTTTTGGAATGCTATCCAACTTTTGGCTCAGAGTATGACTAATCAGAACAACCAGCAAGTTCCAGTTCCTGCAAATGGTAATGTTGGGTCAGCTGCAGCTAGAGTTTGTGATTTTGTTAGGATGAATCCGCTTGAGTTCTTAGGATCACAGATTGGTGAGGATCCCCAAAACTTCATAGATGAGGTTAAGAAAATCTTTGGAGTGATGGAAGTAACTAGTAATGATAGGGTTGAGTTGGCATCTTACCAGCTTAAGGATGTGGCTCACATTTGATTTACCCAGTGGAAGGAAAATAGGGGTACGGATGCGGGTCCTATCACTTGGAGTGTTTCAGTGAGACTTTTCTGGACAGGTTCTTCCCAAGAGAGTTGAGGGAGGTGAAAGCTCAAGAGTCTATAAACTTGAGGCAAGGTAACATGACAGTCCAAGAGTATGGACTCAAGTTCACCCAACTCTCCAGGTATGCTCCTCACATGGTTGCCGATTCCAGGGCTCAAATGAACAAGTTTCTTTATGGAGTGTCAGACTTAGTGAAAACAGAGTGCCGAAATGCTATGTTGCAGGAAAATATGAATATCTCTAGGCTCATGACTCATGCTCAGCAGGTTGAGGGAGATAAGCTTAGGGAACAGGCTAAGGAGAACAAGAAAGCTAGAACAGGTAACTATGAGTACTCTCAACAGAAATAGGGTGGTGGAAATCACTCTCAGTTTCAGCAGAAATCTTCAGCTCCGGCACCCTCATCAGCTAGTGTTCCATCCTCCAGGTTTTGACAGGATCAGAAATATAGGGCATTAGGCTCTAAGTCTCAGGGGAGTGTTTCAGGCATCAGAACCTACCCAACTTGTCCTAAGTTTGGTAAGAACCATCCGGGTGAGTGTTTTGCAGGAAAGGAAGGATGCTTTGGGTGTGGTCAGTCTGGTCACAGGTTCAGAGATTGTCCTTCTTCTAAGCAGGGTCAAGGAGGTAATAATGGTAGAGCTCAGTTAACAACTTCAGCAGCACCAGCAGATCGCCTGACTCAGCAGGGTAACTCATCTGGTACAGGTGGCGATCAGTGCCAAAACAAGTTGTATGGTCTTCAGGCTCGCCAGGATCAGAAAGATTCTCCTGATATGGTCACTGGTACGTTACGAGTTTTTAACTTAGATGTTTATGCTTTGTTAGATCCAGGGGATACTTTTTCCTTTGTAACTCCTTAAATAGCAGTCAAATTCGATGTTAGTCCAGAAACTCTCTCAGAACCCTTCTCAGTCTCTACTCCAGTTGGTGACCCAGTCATAGCTAGACGGGTATACAAAAATTGCCCTATCACAGTCTCTCAGAAAGTCACTTCAGCAGATCTTGTAGAGTTAGAAATGGTAGACTTTGATATCATTCTAGGCATGGATTGGTTACATTCCTGTTATGACTCAGTCGATTGTAGAACTAGGATTGTTCGTTTTCAGTTTCCAGATGAACCAATCTTAGAATGGAAGGGTAGTAGCTTAGCGCCTATGGGTCGATTCATTTCTTATCTTAAGGCTAGAAAGATGATCTCTAAGGGTTATCTCTATCATCTAGTTCGGGTTAAGGATTCAAGCTCCGAAACCCCAACTCTTGAGTCAGTTCCAATATTTAATGAGTTCCCAGAAGTGTTTCCAGTAGATCTTCCTGGAGTTTCTCCCGAAAGGGAAATCGACTTTGGAAATTTATCTCCTTCCAGATACCCAGCCTATTTCTATTCCTCCTTACAGAATGGCTCCAGCTAAGCTTAAGGAATTGAAAGAGCAGTTGAAAGACCTTCTAGATAAGGGCTTCATCAGACTTAGTATTTCACCATGGGGTACCCCAGTATTATTTGTGAAAAAGAAAGATGATTCTCTCAGGATGTGCATTGACTATCGATAGTTGAACAAAGTCACAATCAAGAATAAGTATCCCATCCCCAGGATTGATGACTTGTTTGACCAACTTCAAGGTGCTAGTCATTTTTCGAAGATAGACCTCAGATCCGGTTATCATCAGATCAGATTCAGAGATAGTGACATTCCAAAAATAGCCTTCAGAACTCGGTATGGTCATTATGAATTCATAGTTATGTCATTTGGACTAATCAATGCTCCTACAGCTTTCATGTATTTGATGAACAGAGCGTTCAAGCAATATTTGGACTTGTTCGTTATCGTCTTTATTGATGATATCCTCATTTACTCTAGGAATGAGGAAGAACATGCGAATCATTTGAGAGTTGTTCTGCAAACTCTCAAAGATCGCCAGTTGTTTGCTAAGTTTAGAAAATGTGAGTTTTGGTTACAATCAGTTGCTTTCCTCGGGCATATAGTATCTAGCGAAGGGATTCGAGTGGAATCTTAGAAAATAGAGGTAGTGAAACAATGGCCCAAACCTTCCTCTCCTACAGATATCAGAAGTTTCTTGGGATTAGCAGGTTATTACAGAAGGTTCATGGAAGGATTTTCATCCATAGCCTCTCCATTGACTAAGTTGACTCAGAAAAAGGTTAAGTTTCAGTGGTCACATGATTGTGAGAAAAGCTTCGCATAACTGAAAACTAGCTTGACTACAGTTCTGGTTTTGACTCTACCAGAGGGTTCAGACGGTTATGTTATCTATTTTGATGCGTCCAGAGTCGGCCTAGGTTGTGTGTTGATGCAGCGAGGTAAGGTTATAACTTATGCTTCTAGACAACTTAAGGTGCATGCGAAGAATTATCTGACTCATGACCTCGAGCTTGCAACAGTGGTGTTTGCACTTAAGATTTGGAGACACTACTTATATGGTGTTCACGTAGACGTGTTCACAGACCATAAAAGCCTTCAGTATGTGTTCACCCAGAAAGAGTTGAATCTTCGCCAGAGGAGATGACTTGAATTCCTCAAAGACTATGACATAAATGTGTTTTACCATCCCGGTAAGGAAAATATAGTAGAAGATGCGCTTAGCAGACTATCTATGGGTAGTGTAGCACATGTTGAGGAAGAAAGAAAAGAACTAGCAAGGGATGTTCACAGGCTTGCTCGCTTGGGAGTTCGCCTTATGAGCATATCAGATGATGGTGTAACAGTTCAGAATGGGTCAGAATCTTCATTGGTAGCGGAGGTTAAGGGAAAGCAAGATAATGAACCGATATTGCTTCAACTAAAGGGTGCAGTCCATCAGCAGAGAGTTGAGGTATTCTCCCAAGGGGGAGATGGTGTGTTTCGCTATCAGGGTTGATTATGTGTTCCTAAGGTGGGTGAGTTGAGGTAGAAGATTCTTGCAGAAGTCCATAACTCCAGGTATTCTATTCATCCAGGCGCCACTAAGATGTACCGTGATCTGCGAGAAGTCTTTTGGTGGAATGGCATGAAGAGGGATATAGCTGATTTTGTGGCTAAGTGCTACAATTGTCAGCAAGTGAAGGTAGAACATCAGAAACAAGGGGGTATGACTCAAGAGATCAACATTCCTACTTGGAAGTGGGAAGTGATCAATATGGACCTCATTACCGGTTTACCTCTTACTTGCAGACAGCATGACCCCGTTTGGGTGATAGTAGACAGAGTTACTAACTCTACACGCTTTTTGGCTGTTAAGACTACAGACTCGGCGGAGGAGTATGCCAACCTTTACATTAATGAGATAGTCAGGTTGCATGGGGTTCCTTTGTCTATCATCTCAGATAGAGGTCCTCAGTTTACCTCTAATTTCTGGAAGTGATTTCAGAAAGGTCTTGGTACTCAGGTTAATCTTAGCACAACATTTCATCTGCAGAAGGATGGTCAGGCAGAGCGTACCATTCAGACCTTAGATGACATATTGAGAGCTTGTGTGATCGACTTCAAGGGTAGTTGGGATGATCACCTTCTTCTTATAGAGTTCGCCTACAATAATAACTACCATTCCAGCATTCAGATGGCCCTTTATGAGGCATTATATGGGCGTAGATGTAGATCTCCAGTTGGTTGGTTCGAAGTAGGTGAAGCAGCCTTGATAGGACCAAATTCGGTTCATGATGCTATGGAAAAAGTGCAGCTCATCAGAGATAGACTTAAGACGGCCCAGAGTCGCCAGAAGTCCTATGTAGATGTAAGGAGAAGGGACTTGGAGTTCCAAGTTGATGATTGGGTTTTCCTGAAAGTGTCACCTATGAAGGGGGTGATGAGGTTTGGCAAGAAACGGAAGCTCAGTCCTAGATATGTAGGCCCTTACAAGATCTTGAAAAGGGTTGGTAAAGTGGCTTACGAGATAGATTTACCAGTAGAACTAGCAGCAGTGCATCCGGTCTTTCACGTTTCATTGTTGAAGAAGTGTGTGGGTGATCCAACATCCATAGTACCTTTAGAGAGTGTGGATGTGAAAGATAGTCTAACTTATGAGGATGTGCCAGTTGAGATTCTTGATCGTCAGGTTAGAAGGTTGAGAAACAAGGAAGTCGCTTCAGTTAAGGTTTTGTGGAGGAGTCAGTCCGTAGAGGGAGCTACTTGGGAAGCAGAAGCAACCATGAAGGCCAAGTATCCTAATCTCTTTCCTTTCGATTCCATTCCAGCTTGAGATAATAGTTCCTCTTCAATTTTTCAGTCATTCATGCATAGATTCAGTCTTAGTGTCATGTTCCTTCAGCTATACTTGTATTTGCATGTTTTTGGAACTTAGTTCAGTCAGAAATAAGTTTTCAGAAATTAGTGGTAGGGTTTGCAGCTCTTTCCCTCCAAATTCAGCTAGTTTAGTCTTCATTTGAGGATGAATATTCCCAAGGGGTAGATAATGTAACACCCCGTATCCTAGACAGACCAGAATGTAGATTTCAGAAGTTGCAGGTGCCACCGACGGGCACTACCTACGGACCATAGGTGGGGTCCGTAGTTGGCCATCTGCAGCTCCTCCCCAGAAAGTCCAGGAAATTTTGCTAAGGGTAGACCCACGCCAAGACCTATGGACCGTAGGTCAGACCACGGTCCGTGGTCCAGGGCCGTAGGTCAGACCCCAGATTTAAACTCCCAGAACTCCAGAAAATTCATCCAAGGCATGACCCACTGCCAGGACCTACAGACTGTAGGTCAGACCACGGGCCGTGGTCCAGGTCCGTGGATCGTGGCCTTCAGGTCCGTGCCCCAGAACCCCATCGACGGAAGACCAGCACGGACCGTGGGTCAGTCCACGGACCGTCGGTGGCCCCGACAACTTTTAAGTCAGGGGTCGTTTGGTCTTTTCCCTATCCGTTGGATCCCTAAACTACGTCGTTTAACCCCTAAACTACGTAGTTTTGGTCAGTTTAAGCCTAATAACTTAATTAGAACTTACCCTAGTCAATTCATTCATCAAAATTTAGAAAACTTAGAACAACATAGAGGAGAAAGTCGAGCAGCCCTAGTTCAAGAACGCAGCGAGTCTTCATCAGTTCCAGCCCTGAAATCGAAAGAGTTCTCCATGAAATTCATCACTAGGTATGTGGGATTTCACTAGTGGGTTCCTTTCTCCCATTAGGTCCCTAGAATTCAGTTAGAATCTGGATTCCCTTGATATTATCTAGACCTAGGGTTTCTTGAATGTTAGAAATTGTTGGGTTTTAGCTGCTAGAATGATCCAAATCAGATTATTATGTTGTTGCTTCAGTTCTTGCATGAAATTCAGAACCCTAGTTTTGTAGTTCGTTTAGTTCATGAATTACACAATCTAGGTCAGTTATATTTAGATATACATGCCCCAGTTACGAATGTTTCATTATTAGTATATTAATGTTGCATTCTCAGATTTTGCATGTCAGTATTTTGAGCTATCCAGTATTATAGAAATTCAGTCATAATGTGTTATTTACATAATCAGTTGGGAGTAGACTTAACACCGAGTTGGACTAGGGTTCAGCGTACCCGAATAGTCCCAGAACTACGTGCCCCGTAGGATGTAAGTCCTATCTATGGGCATCATTTTAGTGATCACACCAGTCATGCCTCTATACCTCTGGCAGGGTATATTGGGTCCTTTGGATGGGGCGTATACATCAGACTCCACATTTAACTCATGTGGTTTTATGTCGGTTATTAGTAGCTGCCACTGTCAGATTCTAGTGTAGTGACCAGGTTATCAGATACAGTTCAGTATTCAGTTTCAGCATGTATAAACTTGGTCATTGCATTCAGTTAGTTCATGTTCAGTGTTTTCAGTATAGTATCATGCTCATCGTATATCATTACTCAGTTATATGCTTTGTTCAGTTATGTTTATATTGTTCAGCTTTACTCTATCCTGCATGCTCAGTACCTTTCAAGTACTGACGCATACTCTGCGCTACATCTTCTCGTGATGTAGGTCCAGGTTCTCAGCTTCCAGATCACGCATAGATCGGTTCCCGATCTTTAGCTCAGCAGTATCAGTGGTGAGTCCTCATTCTCTGAGGAGGACATACATGTTTCCTTTCAATTTTAGTCTTTAGTTTAAGTTTTGCTAGATTTAGCTGGGGCATGTACCAGCACTTCTAGTCAGTTAGAGGCTTATTTCAGACATAGTTAGATTCAATTTTAGATTCGAGTTAGATATTTCAGTTGTCGTTAAACTCTCAAATTATATATTCAGATCTTAGAATGGGTATTCCCCATCATTTTTCACTTATGTCATGTTTTAATCTTCCGCACAAAATTATCTTATTTCAGTTATCATAGTATGCTTATGTTATGCCAGCAGGGTTAGCTTCGGGTCACTCGTGATTTTAGGTCCCGTGTCCGCGTCCTGGGGGTAGGTCGTGTCATGAACCAAGGGTACCCCTTAGGTGTAACAAGGCACATACAACCCCGAAAGGGGGCCATGTAAGCCCCTTAGCCTATCATAACATAAGTAAAGAACAACAAAGAGTAAAATGCATTTAACTCCAAAATTTTTCATAAAGGAAAGCGGAAGTCTAGACTTGTCTCAATTAACCATCTATTACAATCGAAGTCTCAAATAGGGTCAAAGCCCTATAACAACAAAATCCAAAAGTGAAATACAAGAATAAAATTACTAAATGACAATAGTCATCCTCGAACCATGAGGACTCACCAACTAGCAAGGAGGATGATCAATTCCAAGCTCTAGCCACAATGGGGACCACTTTGAGAACCGGACCTTACACTTTCCAAAAAAAAATGTAGAAAATATGGGTTAGTACAAAAATGCACTAAGTATGATAGTCATGCACGAAAACCTTGAAGACATGCAAAAAGGGACATTTTAGTTAGATGCATGCAATTTACTAATTGAAAACACCATTTTGAAGATAGTGCAAAAGCATAGGTCATAAGCATAGTCAACTCATAGATCATTTCATCATAAAAGGAACATGACATAAATACCTTCAAAGCCTACTTGTGCAATGCATGAGTGAGATCACATAATCCCACCCATACTAAGTAAAACTCCTTAAGTAACCTTAGTCCATATTTCATACTCTTGTTCATATTATTGTGCTAGTGGGAATAAGCCTTAACCGACATAGACCATGTGAGCTAACATGGAATCCGGTGTCTGCCCCATACCGAAAAGAGGTTGTTCTAGTTGCCTAAGGTAGAACCATACTCTTAGCTTAAGTGGATCCACTAGCTAAAGACCTATGTGGGCACATAGTTATGGGATAGGGAGATTGCTACTAGGAACCTGGACTCAACTAAGGTAGAAGGTTTCCATCTCATGAGATATACTTTGGAAAGCCGGACTTAACTATTGTATAAGATTTCCATCTCATTTTCAAATACACTCGGTGCTAGGCATTAATTTCCCTACATTATATATTAAGTCTTGACTTATGTTCATAATCATGGAAGAATGTCTTGACACTCCATCCAACATAATTCATACTATAGCTCATAGATTCAATAGGTGAGACTACTCTTCCAACCTTAGAATCACTACATGTGACAAACCTTTCACATCATACCCTATTCATACATGAGTGTGTGCATGAGGATAATCTCCGACAACACAACAACTAGATCATAATCATAATCACTTTACTCTCAAAGTGTTCACAAAGCATTTACATAACTATCATGATCATACATAATTCTCATACTTTGTCCTTCAAAGACCATAAATCATATTCAATCAACACATCTAGAATTACTACATTAGACATGGATATAATCATAATTTCAAGTAACCCAATCACTACTTGCTTAATTCCATAACAATCTTCTATAATCAACAAACCCACATCACAAGTTCATAATTGAAGAATATGGGGTTTCATGGGTTCTTGGGGAAAATTCATCATAAATCAACAATAAATCATCAATTCAATCATAATGCATCATAAATCAATCATCATAAACGTTTTTAGAAAGAACTCATAAGATTGAAGTTAAACCCTAACTTTGGGGAAATCACTAGTTTTGAAAATTGAGTTTGGAGGGACTCCATGGATGAAGATTATCCATGGATGAAGGACTATCATACCTTAGTTATGATTCTCAAAAGAAATTGAGTGAAAATACCTTGATTCTTCAAGCCCTAGCTCCAATTTTACTCTTCTTCTTCCTTGAGTTCTAGAGAGAGAAATAATTTGGGGAAGATGAACTTTGGGGTTTTCTTTTGGATTCTAAGGAGAATGACTTAATTTGGGGAATTTTGAGTCTAAAAAGCTTATATACTTTACTAGGGAAAGAGTAAAACAATGTAGTTTATATTTAGGGAAAATAACAAAAGACCATAAATTTTTTAACTTAAAACTGCCGACCTGCACGATTTGGCTCGCCAAGTGGACCCTTGGTCCGCCTAAATTTCCAGAATGCTCAACTTGGAGGCAGTTTGCTAGGCGATGGGGAGGGTCCTTTGGGCGATGCGCCAACCAGGTTGGCGAGCCATGACATAGCTCGCCCTATTTTCCAGCAGCTGGGTCATGGGGACAGTCCACTAGGCGACCCTAGGTGCACTTTGGCGACTCGCCAAGTCACTTGGGCGACCGTTACTGTCCCTCGCCAACTTGGCTTGGGGGAGGAAATGTTTATACTTAGTCAAACCTAGGTTTCCATAGACCCTGCCCTCGACCAATGTTTGGTAACCCCTCATACAAAGTCCTAAGTTAGCCTACAAGAATCCGGGGTGTTACAGCTCGGGGCGTGACACATACCTTAGTCTCAAGGCAAACCTAATTTCAAGCCTTACAATTCATAGTTCATCATGCATACTTGATCTTAGCCAATTCATGTCCATAAGCTTTCATCTTTAAGCAATCTATTCATACTTCATCATATTACCCCCAATCTCAAGCACTACTAATTATGATTCATCATACATACATTAATCACATTCAATTCATGTCTATATGCTTAAATATCAAGAGATCTACAATATACTTCATCAATTCTAGAAGATTACATCTAAATCCTAAATTCCCCTTTCATGGCATAAAACCCACTTTCTTCAATTTCATCTCTCTAGACATGGGTTAGACATGTAAACATGTAATTTCATCTTAAAAACATGATATAATACTAATTCAATCATAAATGATCATTATCCACTCAATTGGATCAACAAACACCAATACCCACAATATTGAAAAAAACCCTAACTAGAATTGGGGATTCATCTTCATAATTGGGGAAAACATGGGGGCTTCATGGATGAAAGGAATCCATGAATGAATAAGCCATCATACCTTGATTACAAAGCCTACCAATCTTGAAACAATGGAGACTCTTCTTCTTCACTTTCTAGAGAGAATATTTGAGAGGATGAAAACTTGGGGATTCTTTTGGGGTTTTGTAAATAATGACTTAATTGGGGTGGTTAAAGGGTTAAAATAGCTTATATAGGTGTATAAACTCTGGAAAAACGACCTCACTTACAGCTAACTTAAAAAGGAATTTCCTAAAATGAACTCCACTAGGCAGCCTACTCCCAGGCACCACGGTAGGCTCCACGAGCCGTGGTCCTCAGCACTGGCCGTGGTCCTTGGGCAGTGGCTAGGCCATGGTGTCCTATCCTCCAAAACCCTAAGGCATCTTCATGGGCCTTCCCACGAGCCGTGGTCTTCACCACTGGCCGTGAAGTTGCTCGTGAAGGTGAGCCATTCTTGGGCAGCTCAAGGTAGCTACTGCCTTAGCCACCATGAGCCAACCCACAAGCCGTGGTCCTCACCACTGGCCGTGGTGGTGGTCGTGAAGTGGGGCAGTGCTTGGCAGTAATTGGGGCAGCCTTGGCCCTTGGCTTGGGCCTTTCCCCTTTTCCTTGACTCTTGCCCTCACACTTAGCCCTAGTTGGCCTACTAAACTACGGGGTCTTACAATATCTCCCCCTTGGGGACATTCTTCCTCGAATGACGATCTAGACACTTTCTAAAGGAAACGACTCTAGACTAGCAGCCCATCATGCATGCAACACTTTTAAATGCACACAACCAAGGAGGAAAACATCAACCCCAAGCTACACATACTCAATGCATCATATGGAAGGTAGGAACTACATCTAGCAACCCATTATGCATGAAATCTCTTAACTAACCATGTCCAAGGAGGAACTACCATCTCCGAGCTAAAAACATGCTCAACACACTTTCATGGAGCCTATATGCAATCTATACTCATAGCATACATTCAAGGAGGAATCTCTCAACTCCAAGCTAAGATATGTTCATCAATTCATCTCATGAAGTTTATAGGAAACTCATCAATGCACTACAACATGATGAAATCAAGTATGCAAACTCATTTTCTTTCTAAGCACAAGTATTCATGAACATGCATAACATAAGGAAATCATGAGGACATCTAACACATACATGACTTCATACAAGGAACAAATCATGAGGAACTCTTCATCTCAAGCTAAAGGAGGAATAGAAGGAAAAAATGAGGTCAACGGGACTTCATAATGGCCCTCGGCCTCCCAAGTAGCACCCTCAACATAAAAACCCTGAATAATAGATCACTCCTTAACACTTTCATGGAAGAAACTTCCTTGTGCTTCTATTTCTTAACTTGCCGGTCTAAGATCTCATAAAGGCTTTACAAAACGGGGACTAAACCTTCTTAAACCCAAATCATGAACATTAAGAATACTCAACGACTTTGCTATCTGGGCACACCATCTCCCCCTTGTGAGTAAGCCTATACAAACTTTCTAAGCACCATTTCCTTCAACTCTAAGGTCGGATCAACTTATCACTAAGCTTTCACATCCATCACACAATATGATTCTAAACCATGGTGAATCACACTACTACCCTTTTTAGGAGTCTACTCACTTACCATTTCTAGGCATTACTTAAACACCCTATTCATCAAATCTATCAACATATCCCAAACTCATCATGACTAAGTCGGGTTCTACCATCACTAAACATAACAATAATGCTGCCCATTCACACTAAAGAAAACATCAAAGTCTATCATATCACATTCATCAAGTTACAAAAGACAAGCAACACTGGAATCTAAATAATCATAAAACACATACCAGAATTAATATTCAGAGGACACTCTTGTTCACCTATAGCTTGGAGAGCATAAAACCTATTCTTCTTTTGAGCATTCCCATCCGTACCACTAGAAGCAACTTGCTTACCCTCTCTCGTCATAGCCTTTGCCTTTGGATAATCTCTCATCTTGTGGCCACTTTCACCACAGCTAAAGCAACCCTCTCTACCAGCCAAAAACCTACCCTCATGTCTCTTTCCACATCTAGCACAAGTAGGCCATAGGGATTCACTACTAATTCCTTGCGGGTTAGGGTTAGACACCCTATCATCATTATACTTAGGTGCCTTCGAGGAACCTTGCCCGGAAAACCTTTGTTGATTTCTAGGATGACCATGTCCATCGGACCTTACATGGGAGGAATTATCATCCTCCATTCTAGACCTCTTTTTCTCCATAGATCTCCCTTTTAGTTTCCCCTCTTCAATTTGATGGCAATAAGTCATAAGACAAGCAATATCCATGTCATTAATGAGCATAGCCATACGACATTCTTTCTCCACTAGATCGGACACACCCGATATAAACTTACTCATTCTTGTCCTAGGGTCGGACACTAGAGATGGAGAATACTTATACAATTGGGTGAACTTAATGGCATACTCTTTCACACTCATACTTCCTTGATGAAGGTTAAGGAACTCATGCACCTTGGCTTCCCTCATCTCAAGGGGAAAGAATCTATCTAGAAACGCCGATTTAAACACTTCCCACTCTATCGGACCCGCTCCTACCTTCCTAGTTTCCTTCCATCGATTAAACCAAACATGTGCAACTCCTTTGAGTTGGTAAGCGTCCAATTCCACTTTCTCCACCGAAGTAACTCCCATAATGTCTACCACCTTATGAATCTCATCTATAAACTCGTGAGGGTCTTCCTCAAGTTTGGCGCCATGGAATTTCGTAGGGTTCATTCTCAAAATATCCCCCACTCTTGACGCCGCCGTACCCACATTTGGGTTCATGGGGGCTACCACCTCTTTGTTGGCTTGTTCCATCACGACTTGAGCCATCACTTGGAAAAGCCATCCTAAGCTCCGCATCAGTTATTTTCTCAATCAATGGGTCAATCAGAGCTTGAGGAGGAGCTTGGGGAGGAACCTCTTGATTAGCATTGGCCCTTGTGGTAGTCATATCCTGATAACCAACGGGCACAGATTAGGAGAAAGATCTTATAGAGTTAAACTCAATGGTACGACTTAGAGAATGAAGAAGTGAAGTTTCCTAAACATCCGATAGCCTCCTATTAATAAATGTGGCGCGCTTCACATTTATGAACAAGACTCTACTAGACGTGGTTTGAGACATCCTAGAAGCATTCTAAACCTTGTGCTCTGATTACCAAGTTGTCACTACCTAGGGGTACACCCTAGATGTAACATGGTACATAGAACCCCGAAGGACTCCATGTAAGCTACTTAGCATATCACAACATAAGATAATAGAAAAGTATGGAAATTTAAAACATTTTCCCAATACAATCAAAGTCTCATAAAACGAAGCGGAAGTCTTTAGTCATTGTCTCAAACCATCTAATACATGGAAGTCTTAGGAACACAGCCCAAATAATAGTTCTAACATAAAAAAAGACATAAAAAGAAAAGGGTGATCAAGTCCTTGATGTTACGAGGAATCACCAATACTTCTCTTCTTGCTCTACTAGGAACCTAGCCACGAGGATGAAAGTCAATATTGTCAGACCCTACATTTGATAAGAATGTAGGCAAAAGTATGCCTTAGTACAAATATGTACTAAATATGATGGCTAGCATAATCATCAACATAAGCATAATATAGGCATTAGTCAATATAAGACATACCAAAATCATAAGAGACAATAACATAAGTCATAAGCATAAGAGACATCATCATAAGACATAGGCTAGAAGCATAAGAGATAACAACATAGTCATAGGCGTAATCAATGCATCTAGTTTGGCATAATCATAAGAGAAACACTACATAAGTCACCTCAAGGAAAGCTTGTGCAATGCATGGATAAGACCCCATAATCCCACCCATGCTAAGTAAGTTACTTTAGGCCCTCATTCGTATTTATCATCTTTTGATCTCATCCTTAGCTTATTTCTCATAGACAAGGGAACATTCACCTTTAGTCACACATGTATTGGAAGGGCCTTTTAAGCTACAATCCAAACTAAGCATACATCATACAAGTAAACCTCATATCAAAACATACTTACGATACTTCCTTGAAGTAATCTTGTTTCATCATATACATGCTACTTTGATTAGGGACTTGTTCCTCATGTCATACTAATCATGGAAGAGTACCTCTCTACTAGTCCACAACACATCATCACTCATGAATGGTTACGATTTATCAATTCAAGGCTATCAAGGAAAAGCACCTTACATATGCTAGACCAAGCTACCATGGAAAACACAGTATCATGCAAGTCCAAGATACTCAAGAAAGGGTACTATTGCTCAATCCAAGCTACCAATGATATGGTGTGGCCTCACCAAGTCAAGATACCATGCAAAGCACTCTATTGTGCTTAGTTCAAGCTAACCATTGGTAGGGTACTATTGCTCAATCCAAGGCTATCCATGAGGACTCCTAACTCAAGCTACCAAGCTTGGTCTTGTATTACCAAGTCAAGCTATTCATGAAGGGATATCCTATCACTACTTCAAGCTAATGATAGTTCATACATGAAGCCTTTGAACACTCACGAGATACTTTCTTTAAGCATGTCTTAGTTCATTAAGAAGGCTCATTAGATCATGGTTGAGCAACTATCACCATCCATGATCACTTTTACTCTTAGATTCATTTTAGGCAATTCTTATGAGATATACTTGGGAACCCGGACTCAACTAGTGTAAAAGGTCTCCATCCCATGAGATATATTTTAGAGCCCAGACTAAACTAGCGTATAAGGATCCCATTTGGAAGCCGAACTCAACTAGCATATACGCTCCCATCTCATATTCAATATCATAATCGTAAATACTTTACCCTCAAAGTGTTCATAAGGCATTTACATAGGTTCTATAAGAACATGTATAATCTCATACATTCACAATATCAGTCATATGGGTAAGCCTTCCCTAACAACACCATATACAATTAACATTCATCATATAACTTCCCTCTCAAATCCTTACTAGTCTTAACTCATCATGTTAGCTTTACTTTCAAGCCCTACTAATCATAATTCAACAAATAAGCTTTATTCTAAAAGCCCTAACAATAATAATTCATACCTTAGTCTCAAGTCAAACCTAATTTCAAGCCTTACAATTCATAGTTCATCATGCATACTTGATCTTAGCCAATTCATGTCCATAAACTTTCATCTTTAAGCAATCTATTCATACTTCATCATATTACCCCCAATATCAAGCACTACTAAATATGATTCATCATACATACATTAATCACATTCAATTCATGTCTATATGCTTAAATATCAAGAGATCTACAATATACTTCATCAATTATAGAAGATTACATCTAAATCCTAAATTCCCCTTTCATGGATGAAAACTTGGGGAATATTTTTGAAATAATAACTTAATTGGGGTGGTTAAAAGGTTAAAATAACTTATATAGGTGTATAAAGTCTAGGCACAATGACCTCACTTAAAGCTAACTTAAAAAGGAATTTTCTAAAATGACCTCCACTAGGCAGCCTACTCCCAAGCACCATGGCAAGCTCCACGAGCCGTGGTCCTCACCACTGGCCGTGGTTCTGCCCATGGTCCATGGGCAGTGACTAGACCATGGTGTCTTGTCCTCCAAAAAGCTAAGGCATCTTCACGAGCCTTCCCACGAGCCGTGGTCTTCACCAGTGGCCGTGAAGTGGATCGTGAAGGTGAGCCATTCTTGGGCAGTTGAAGGTAGCCACTGCTATAGCCACCATGAGCCGTGGTCCTCATCACTGGCCGTGGTGGTGGTCGTGAAGTGGGGCAGTGCTTGGTAGCAATTGGGGCAGCCTTGGCCCTTGGCTTGGGCCTTGCCCTTTTGCCTTGGCTCTTGCCCCTTTGTCTTGGCTCTTGTTTCCCTCACACTTAGCCTTGGTTGGCCTACTAAACTACGAGGTGTTACAAATTGGGTGAAGTTCTCCGAGGATATTGAAGCTTTCAAAAACTATCCTTGGGGTCATGAAGCTACGAATTGACTGTCTAGTATTTGTTGGCTCCATTATCTCCAAAGACCAATAACTTATTTGGCTTTCCATTGGCTTTCATGGAAAACATAATTTATTTTTAAATATTTTAAATATTTTATTGAATAATTCAACATTTGATTTGCGACATATTTTCCTTTTTATTGGCTTGGGCATTTGAAGTCATTCCTCATTTGAGGCAACAAGTAACGATCGAATGAGAGGTTTCATCTCCAAGGATCTTGAGATGGTTGACATAAAAAAATGTTTAGAATCCTCCTGAACGTTTTACCCCTTCTGATGATGTAGTAAGTATTATGTCACAACATATGTCCTATTTGTTGCTACATATAACCCATCTGTTGCTATAGATGACCCTTTTGTTGATACAGATGACCCACATGTTGCTATAGATGACCCATATATTTCTACAGATGACCTATATGTTGCTACAGATGACCCATGTGTTGCTAAAGATGACCCATGTGTTGCTACATATGATCCATCTATTTCTACATATGGCCCATCTGTTACAACATATGACCCATATGTTGTTACAGATGACCTATGTGTTGCTACATATGACCCATCTGTTGTTACTAATTATCTATATTTTTCTATAGATGACTCATGTGTTGTACAAATGATCTATCTGTTGCTACATATTACCCATTTGTGGCTACATATGACCCACCTGTTACAATATCTGACCCATATGTTGCTACAAAATTTTAATATGTTCCTATAGATGACTCATTTTTATAATTAAAGGTTGTTCATTCATGACTTGTTCCTACTGAAAAGGACTTACAAATGTCATTTTTGATTACTCTAACATTTGTTGAAACCCTATTTGATCCTTTAGTGGATAGAGTTAAAAGAGAATTTGTTGGAGGAACAACCATCAAAAGGGCAAGGGTTGATAATGGTAAATTTCATGTCATTAATGAGGATATGGTTGATGCAGCTGTAAGGGTTGGTGTTAATATTGGTGTTGGTGCTAGTGTCGGTGTTGGTGTTGGTGTTGGGGTTACCTCTTGTAGTAGATGTTTTGGCTTTCAATCTGAGAAGTGTAAGAAACAAGATGACGACGTTGTCGAGTATCTTCAAACATTGACTGAGGTTGTGAAAGAATTGAAATACAAGAGAGGTGCCATTCCACCAAGTAAGGTTCGGGATCCGTATACTCCACAAGCCAAGAGGAGAAGAAAATCATTTATCAAGGCAATATCCAATATGAAGAAAAAAATATTTGGAGAATTGTCAATGGCCATATGAGAGAAGATGGTGCTCAAGAAAATGAATATTTATAAGTTCGTGCCTGTAGCTAAAAAGGCTACTTTGTTGGCACTGATGGAAACAAAGGATCATCGTGAACTATACGCCATGCATCATCTTGATGGAAATAATTTCAAGAACATGACCAGTATGACACCTTGGCGGGATGACTGGGTAATTTTTCTCTACTAACCTTCAATTTATAATATTTTTTTGTTTTATCTTTTTAATCATTACTTTTTAATATTAATTGTTATTTCAGTATTTTGATGAAATTCATAGCCTCATGCGGGAGAGGCATTTGAGATTCCACGAGCACTATGATTTCACGGATAGAATCATGGATCTCAACTTATATACTTACTTCAAAAGTAAGTACAAGAGTATTAGCGAGGAAGCAACGACAATCGGTGACAGAAGCTTAATGCAGTTACTTGATGAGTGTATATGGGAAGACGATGTCGTTGACTACGTTAGGGGCAATAGACCATATCCTGGAGGCATGGGTTGGATTGGAGCAAAAAGGGTTATTGCAGTCATGAACATAGAGAAAAAACATTTTGTGACTCTTGAGATCCTCTTAAACGAGGGTCACATGAATGTTTATGACTGCAAAATGATGGTTTTTGAACATAGCCTATTTTTGACATTCATACAGCCCGTGGTTGAGTTGCTGTCAATATTGTTGAGGCAAAGTGAAATAATGAAACATTTTCCAGCAAAGTTCCTTAATAAACCATGAAAATTTAAAGGTCGAGTGGAAAACATGGTAAAAAATGACACTAGTGTAGTGTGCGGGTCATGCTCGCTTGCATTTATTGAGAATTTGATAACCGACACTACTATGGAACCTCCCAAGACCATGTTGTGAGACAATACAATTTCTAGGATGAAATGAGTTTGGGCTGTTGGGATACTATGTAGAAGCTTGGAGCCTTGACAATATTTTTGTAATTAATGACAATGTTTTATGTTTATGTATTACAACATACGTTATGTTAAGAACAAGTACACATAAGTGTGCATATGTTGGAACAAAAGTGCATAACTATACTTATTTAGACAACTATGACAATTTAAATGGTTGCACCCAACTACATAAGAATCTTCCATCCTTCGCAGCATTCTTGGTAATGCTTAAAAATAATTAAAAAAAAGACCACAATAATCAACATGAAGATTAGCTTCCAGTTGTTACAACATTTGCTCTTCTTCTTCTCCTTCATCACCCATTTGTTACGTCTTTCAATATTACTTTCATCATATTCTAACTTCTTAATTCTCTTCGCCAATCTTAGAATAACGAACTTGGATCGTATATCAACATCTTCACGATTCCACCATCTAAAGAAGTTGCATGCATTCTCCTAAAATACACCATAAATAAATTAAATAAAAACCAAAATAAAGACAAATAACAGATCTCCAGACCAAGATGTAGAAAACATACACGATAGCATAGACAAGACCAAAATCTTCGACCTGGATTGTCCTCCGACCACAAAGTTTGCATTGAAAGTAAGTCTTCATGTTTGCAACATATTTTCACACCCAACATTGAATCATTCTCATCATTACAAATTTGATTCAATATTGCACTTGACATTATATCAAAACTAACTAACAAAACTAGCTAACTCATTCATGAGATAGTACTGGTACTGAGCTATATTTTAAAAAAATATTCTTCCCCAACGATTATATTGAAAATTTAATGATTTCATTGATTAGACAGTACATGTCAGGTGAATTTTATTTATTGATTTAGTTTAATCAAACCAAATTGATACATTCACGCGTCTTAGCTGTGTGTTCAAAAACACACGACCCATTAATATTTAAACCAAAGAACAGAATAAATTATGAAATTAAAAATAACATTAACATGAGCATAAATAAATGAACTCTGAAAAGATAAAAGCGAGAAAGAGAGAGAGAAAGAGAAAGTGGCGAGAAAGAAAAAAGATAGATATCTTGATAGATGAGAGATATGAATGAAAAAACCCGATCTTGAACCTATTTATATCCCTTCTAGAAAATAAAATAATGACCAATTGGGCCAATTGTGGGTTGGGCTTACCCATGACTTTTATACATATTTTATACCTTTTATACCATTTATTGCAACATATGTCATAATTTAATTGATAAATTAGGTAATTTAACATATTTTATTACATTAGACCATAATTTAGTAATTAAACATGTTATAACACTATATATTAGTGTATATAGACACATAATTTTTCACCGAACTTGATGTTTTACACAAATTTTAGTGCTTAAATATTTCATTTATATTTGAATTAAATATTTTGATTTTTATCTTATTTTAGTTAGTTTATTTTAAAATATTTGTAAACTACAAAAAATAGAATCACATTTTAGGCTAAGTTTTATTTTTCAAAAGAAATGAAAATTTACAAAAAAAAAATACAAGTTTTTTTAAAATTTAGATTTAATAAATAAACTAGTGTTTCTTAATTATATTTTTAGATTAGATATTTAGTTTTCTTATATTTTTTTAATACAAAATAATTAGCTAATATTTTTTATTAAAATATATATTTAATTTTTTGCACACTCCCACTTATCCTAACTACTATACCAAATTCCCCTATACACGTTCCCCACTCCCTTAAACCTCTCACCCACACCCACACCCACACCCACACCCACTCACAATATCTATATGCAACACAATCAACAACATACACAAAAACTCTCATATACACTCCCTACACCATCAATGCATGAAAAAGAGAACAAACAAAAAAAAGCAACACAACCACACTAGAAAAAAAATACAAAAACACACAACACACACAAACTCATACAACAAAAAACAAAGGCAACTGACCCCATGGGCACGACAGAAAAAAGAGAAAAGCACAACGTCACAAAAAAAATCAAAACCCAATTCAACTCCACTTCCCACATACAAAGGAACAGACACACACACACAACAAAGGAAAAAGTCATAGTTGAATGTTTATTCGGGGTTTTGGGTTCGTGGATCCTAATCGTGATTTTTTCCCCTCGTGAATTAATTTTCACAAGAGGTAACACTTAATTAATTTATTTTTTTGGGTATCATTTTATATCATGATTGTGCAAGACTTGATTCCAATATACTGAAGTTATTCATATTTCATATATGTTTGACTCATAATTTTTTTTTTATATAATTATTGAAATATGTTTGAGATTCTTATACGGTTAAATTTAGAGTAAAAAATATAACTCCTGATTTTTTTTTTTTTTTTAAATTTTTGTTTTTTTCATGTCTTTTGTAATGTATGGTTGTTTGATAACGTGATTTGATTGTTAAAAAATATTCATATCATCCTGCATTTAGTTAGATTGTTAAAACTTGTATAGTTGTATTAATTTGAAATTGATTGTTGAAGGGTTAGTTTGCTATTAAATTTATTCACCATATTGGAAGATCATCTTTTAAGTGAGAGAGGTAAAATTATGGATGTTGGTAATTTGACTATGAATCAAATAGTTTGTTTGGTTTATTATTTTGAAAGATAAAAATGGGTTGGTCCAACTTGATAAAAAAAATTAGATCTAAATTTCAATAATTTTTTTAATTCATTTTCATATAGTGGAAATGGTTAATCTCATGAATGTTAATAGACAAATATAAGGATTTATTTAACGTTAGACGTGCATAAGCATGTTTTAAATATTGATTTCAATTGAGAATGTGGTTACACATATTTTTGAGATACTTAAAAGAAATTAAAGAATGTGGTGACACACCTTATCCAATAATATAATTATTATTTTTTATTAATTTAAAGCAAGATGTCACGACCCAGGGATACCCCTAAATGTAACATGTCGTATAGAACCCCGAAGGACTCCATACAACCCACTTAGCTTTCATAACATAAGAAATAGAACAATAAAGAGTAAAACGACATTTTAAGTCCAAAACAATTTTATAGAAAAGCAGAAGTCTAAACTCATGTCTCATCATAGCCATCTAATACAATAGAATGAAATTGGGCCTAGCCCATAAATCATGTCCAAAAAGGAATTACAAGAAAGAAACTAAAACAATAAACTCCGTCCTCGAAGTATGAGGACTCACCAAAGCTCGGAAATCTCGAACTCAACACTTAGCCACGAAACTGGTGACCCTGACTGTCGGACCCTACATTTGGAAAAAATGTAGGCAAGAGTATGCGTTAGTAAAAAAATGCACCAAGTATGATAGCTATGCATAAAAATATTTAAAACATGCTAAGAAGGGACATTTCATTTCATGACATGCAATTGACCAATTAAAATATGATATAGGAGAGTTAGAAACATAAGTCATAACATCATGGTCAATGCAAGCTAAATCATCTTTAAATCATAAAACACATATGAGATACTTCTTGAGTAACCTTAGTTCACTTTTAGTCTTGTTGTGGGAAAATTAGCCTTAACCGACATAGAGACCATGTGAGCTATAACATGATCCTCCGGTATCTCCCACATCGAAAAGGGTTGTTCTACTTGCCTAAGGTAGAACCATGAACTTCTAGCTTAAGTGGATCCACTAGCTAATCATCCTATGAGGGCACATAGTTTATATGATAAGGAGATTGTTACTAGAAACCCGGCCTCTACTAACGGGAGAGCTTCCATCTCAAGAGATTGCTTCTAGAAACCCGACCTCTAATAACTGGAGAGCTTCCATCTCACATCAATATCCACTTGGTGTTAAGCATAATTCCCACGGAATAATCAATTCTTACTTATTCTTATCATTCATGGAAAGGTGTCCTTGGAAAACTTAGCCAAGCTAGTTTCATTAGGATAGCTCTTACTTTTTGATTCAATTAGGTGAGAATAACCTTTCAACCTAAGAATCCTTTATATCTGAGAAAACCTTTTACCTCATGGTTGTAAGTGTTTATGAGAATATCCTTTTAACAACACAACAACAACAACATCATTGGCACTTCACTCTCGAAGCACCCTTAAAACATTTACATAATTTTCATAAGATCATGCATAAACTCATACTTTTCCCTTTCAAGGTTCAAAGCTTGCTTACACTCACCAAATCTATAATTCAAGCATTAGATAGGGATTTTATCAAAAATCCATGTAATTCTATTACTTCATGATTTAGATCATAAAACTCCTCTTTCATAATCAACAACCCACATTATGAGATCACAATTTGGAAACATGGCGGTTTGCATGGGTTCATAGGGGAAACATCATAAAAGCATTGTAAATCATCAATTCATGCATATTTAAACATAATTTAATCATTAAGATCAATAATCAAAATAACTCATGGTGATTGAAGAAAACCCCAGCTAATTGGGGAATTCTACCTTTTGAAATAGAGGAATTTTGGGGACTCCATGAATGAAAGATAATCATGGATGAAAACTACCATACCTTGAATCCAAATTCTAGCCTTCAATGGAAGAATTGGAACCTTAGCTTGAAACCCTAGATTGAATCATCTTCTTCTTCAAGTTCTAGAGAGAGAATATTTGAGAGTAATTTAGTTTTCTTTTGGGAATTTGGAAGAATGAATTAGATGGGGTGAATTTGGGGGTAAAAAGGTTTATATAGGGGTCCTAGACTTAGGCAAAATGATATAGTATAGGGATTAATTAATTAGGAAAAGACCCAACTACCCCTTAAAAATAACTGTCAGCCATGATCGACGAGACCCTACCGACAGACCGTGGATGGACCTACTGTCCGTCCTACACAATTGTCACTAAGTTCAGAGAATTTTGCCTTGACCTACGGCCACCCATCGATAGGCCGTGGACTGACCTACGGTCTGTCATGCACGACTGTCGATGTTGGTCAGAGACATGACATTGGGCCTCGAACCACGGACCGTGGTCTGACATATGGTCCGTAGGTCTAGCCTTGGTCCTGGACCTCTGAATTTTTGCAGGGTGGCCAACCCACGGACCAGACCTACGGGCCGTGGTTGGCCTCCGTGGCTGGCATCTGCAACTTTTGCAATTTTGACTAATTTCCCTCTTTCGGGTACGGGGTGTTACAATATCTCCCCCTTGGAACCATTCATCCTCGAATGAGATTCTAGGCATGTATAAATCGAAAAAGACTCAAGATTAGCAACCCATCACGCATGCAACTCATCAAAATGCACATAATCATGGAGGAAACATCAACTCCAAGCTAAAAATACTCAATGCACCATAATGAAGTAGGAACTACATCTAACAACCCAATATGTATGAAGATTTCAGATTTCTCATATTCAAGGAGGAACTACCTTCTCCAAGATAAAAACATGCTCAACACAATCTCATTGAGCCTTTATGCAATTCATTCTCAAAAGCATATCTAATTCATGTTCAACAATCATCTCATGAAGTTTATAGGCAACTCATACGCAATGCACAACAACATGAGGAAAATAAACCATATAAGTTATATCTTTCAAAACTTAAGCTTTTTTTTTTCATGAACATGCATAATCATAAGGAAATAATGGAAATACATAAATCACACGTAACTCCCAAAACATAGAACAAACCAATAGGAACTCATTATCTCAAGCTAGAGTACGGGTAGAAGGAAAAAAATGAGGATATCGAGACATCATATCGGCCTCGGCCTCCAAAGTAGCACCCTCTACTAAATGATTCCTCCATAGAACTTTTACGGAAGCAACTTCTTTATTTCTCAACTTTTTGACTTGCCGGTCTAAAATCTCAATCGGAACCTCTTCATAAGCAAGATTCTCTTTAACCTCCAAATCCTCTAAGGAAACTGTGGATGTTGGATCCCCAACCCTTTTCTTCAACATAGAGACATGGAAAATCGAATGCACCGATGCCAACTCATTTGGCAAATCAAGCTCATATGCAACCTTACCAACACGTCTCAAAATTTGGTATTGGCCTACAAAACGGGGACTAAGTTTTCCTTTCTTCCCAAACCTCATTACACCCTTCATGGGTTGAGATTTTCAAATAAACCCAATCATGAACCTCAAATTCAAGATCCCTTCTTCTAACATCGGCATAAGACTTTTGCCGACTTTGAGCCATTCTCAACCTCTCTCTAATAAGCCGAATCTTCTCTATGGCCTCATGTACTAATTCGAGACCTATGAGAGAAACTTCACCCACCTCAAACCATCCTATAGGAAGTCTACACCTCCTATCATAAAGAGCCTCAAATGGAGCCATATTGATACTCGAGTGATAACTATTATTATATGCAAACTCAATCAATGGCAAATGGTCATCCCAATTACCCTCAAAATCAATCACACAAGATCTCAAAATGTCCTCCAAAGTTTGAATAGTACACTCCACTTGCCCATCAGTTTGGGGATGAAAAGCTGTGCTAAGTTTAACTTTTGTACCAAGACCCTTTTGGAATGACTTCCAAAACTGGGAAGTGAATTAGGTACCTCGATCGGAAATTATGAACAAGGGTACTCCATGTAACCTTACCATGTCTCTCAAATACAACTTAACATAATCTTCCGCCGAATAGGAAACCTTGACGGGAATGAAATGAGCAGATTTCATCATCCGATCCACTATTACCCAAATCGAGTTATGTTGTCGCCGAGTACGTGGCAACCCTACAATAAAGTCCATATTCACATCTTCCCACATCTAAGTAGGAATACCAATTTCTTGGGATAAACCTCCCGGTTATTGATGCTCAACCTTCACTTGTTGTCAATTAGGACACTTAGACACAAATCCCACAGTATCCTTCTTCATCCCATTCCACCAATAGATCTCCCGTAAATCACAGTATATTTTGGTGGCCCCGGGTGAATAGAATACTGAGATTTATGGACTTCTGCCAAGATCTGTTCCCTCAAGTCATCAACATTTGGAACATATAAACGACCTTGATATCTAAGTACCCCATCTCCCCCTTGGGAGAAAGTCTCAACAGACTTTTTGAGTACCGCCTCTTTCAATTCTACCAAAATTGGATCAAGACTTTGCTTAGACTTCACATCCATCACAAAAGACGATTCAGACCCATTATGAACCATAACACCACCCTTGGTGGAATTTACTAGTTGAACACCTAATCGAGCCAACCTATGAACATCTCAAACCAACTCTTTCTTTTCATCCTCAACATGAGCAACACTACCCATTGATAGTCGACTAAGAGCATCCGCCACCACATTTGCTTTACCGGGGTGATAGAGAACACTCATGTCATAATCCTTTAATAATTCTAGCCACCTTCTTTGGTAAAATATAGGCAAGAGTATGCGTCAGTATAAAAATGTACTAAGTATGATAGCTATGTATAAAAATATTTCAAACATGCTAGGAGGGGACATTTCTTTTCATGACATGCAATTGACTAATTAAAATATGATATAAGAGAGTTAGAAATATAAGTCATAACATCATGGTCAATGCAAGCTAAATCATCTTTAAATCATAAAACACATATGAGATACTCCTTGAGTAACCTTAATTCACTTTTAGTCTTGTTGTGGGAAAATTAGCCTTAATCGACATAGAGACCATGTGAGCTATAACATGATCCCCCAGTGTCTCCCACACCGAAAACGGTTGTTCTACTTGTCTAAGGTTGAACCATAAACTTCTAGCTTAAGTGGATCCACTAGCTAATCATCCTATGAGGGCACATAGTTTATGGGATAAGGAGATTGTTACTAGAAACTCGACCTCTACTAACGGGAGAGCTTCCATCTGAAGAGATTTCTTCTGAACACCCAGCCTCTACTAACGGGAGAGCTTCTATCTCACATCAATATCCACTCGGTGCTAAGCATAATTCCCACGGAATAATCAATTATTACTTATTCTTAACATTCATGTAAAGGTGTCCTTGGACAACTAAGCCAAGTTAGTTTCATTAGGATAACTCTTACTTTTTGATTCAATTAGGTGAGTATAGCCTTTCAACCTAAGAATCCTTTGTATGTGAGAAAACCTTTCACATCATGGTTGTACGTTTTTATGAGAATATCCTTTCAACAACACAACAACAACAACATCATTGACACTTCACTCTCAAAGCACCATTAAAATATTTACATAGTTTTCATAAGATCATGCATAAACTCATACTTTGCCCTTTCAAGGTTCAAAGCTTGCTTACAATCACCAAATCTAGAATTCAAGCATTAGATAGGGATTTTATCATAAATTCATGTAATTCTATTACTTCATTCTTTAGATCATAAAACTCCTCTTTCATAATCAACAACCCACATTATGAGATCACAATTTGGAAATATGGGGGCTTGCATGGGTTCATAGGGGAAACATCATAAAAGCATAGTAAATATTCAATTCATGCATATTTAAACATAATTCAATCATTAAGATCAATAATTAAAAGAACCCATGGTGATTGAAGAAAACCCTAGCTAATTGGGGAATTCTACCTTTTGAAATAGAGGAATTTGGGGACTCCATGAATGAAAGAGATTCATGGATGAAAACTAACATACCTTGAATCTAAATTCTAGCCTTCAATGGAAGAATTGGAACCTTAGCTTGAAACCCTAGGTTGAATCTTCTTCTTCTTCTTCAAATTCTAGAGAGAGAATATTTGAGAGTAATTTGGTTTTCTTTTGGGAATTTGGAAGAATGAATTAGATGGGGTGAATTTGGTGGTAAAAAGGTTTATATAGGGGTCCTAGACTTAGGCAAAATGACATAGTATACAGATTAATTAATTAGGAAAAGACCCAACTACCCCTTAAAAATAACTGTCAGCCACGACCGACGAGACCCCACCGACGGACCGTGGATGGACCGTAGGTCCATCCTACACATTCGTTACTAAGTTCAGAGAATTTTTCCTTGACCTACAGCCACCCTGCACGATCGTCAATGATGGTCAGAGGCATGACATTGGGCCTCGAATCACGGACCCTGACCACAGACCGTGGTCTAACCTATGGTCTGTAAGTCAAGCTGTGGTCCTGGACCTCTGAATTTTGGCAGGGTGGCCAACCCACGGACTAGACCTACAGTCCGTGGTTCAACCCACGGGCCATGGTTTGCCTCTGTGGCTGGCACCTGCAACTTCTGCAATTTTGACTAATTTCCCTCTTTCGGGTACGGGGTGTTACACAAGACGTGTAGACTAATATTAGTAGGTGATGCTTTCGCGAGAAGAAGACAGTTATGCCTTTAATTGTCAAGACCAAGAATGCAGTGATGCATCTAGTTTGAGACTAATAGAAGTTTAACGAAAAAAATGAACGAACCATGACATATAGACACAATTTATCTAAACTTAATTTAAGATAATATAAGTTGATAAAAGTGACCGTGCTAGAATAACGGAACTTGAGGGATGCCTAATACCTTCCCCTCGGTCAACAAAATTCCTTACCAGGACTTTTTTTTTCGCAGACCAAATATAAAGAGTCATTTCCTATTGATTAGGGATTCAAAAAGGTGACTTGGAACACCATAACTCACTTCCAAGTGGTGACTCTGAAAACTGAAAATTAAAATAATCCCTAGTCAATACTGTGACCTTAATTGTAAAAACCCTTCCTGTCATGCATAAAAAGGGTGTGACAGTATACCTATTATGTTATATCACAATAATATTGAATTACTATATGTATTGAATAATTGATAAATTTGATGAATGTTGTTACATTAGACCTTAATTTAGTAATTAAACATGTTATAAAATATTATATTAGTATTTCATATTGTCTTAGGTCAAAATTTAATTGAATTAGTATAAAAAACCACATGTAAGGTTATCCATATGTTGCAACAGATGACCTAGCGGTGGTAATTTTCAACATAAAATTGAACGTATGTTCCAACATAATATATATTTGTTGCCCCAGATGCAAAGTAGATGGATATATTAATTGATAAATTAAGTAATTTAGTAGTTAAAAATATTACATTAGACCATAATTTAGTAATTAAACATGTTATAACACTATATATTAGTATATCTATTATGTTATATCACAATAATATTGACTTGCTTAGTCATTAGATGATTAACTAGTGATATAATACTATAAGTATTGAATAATTGATAAATTTGATGAATGTTGTTACATTAGACCATAATTTAGTAATTAGACATGTTATAAAGCATTATATTAGTATTTCATGTTGTCTTAGGTCATAATTTAATTGAATTAATATCAAAACCACATGTAAGGTTATTCATATGTCGCAACATATGACCTATCTATGATAATTTTTAAATTGACCATATGTTCCAACAGAATATACATATGTTGCCATAGATGCAATGTAGATGGATATATTAATTGATAAATTAAGTAATTTAGTAATTAAAAATATTACATTAGATTGTATGTTGCAACATGTAAGTCATATCCAAAATTGAGCATATGGACCAACACATTGAGCAATATGTTGAGACTTTTGTATACTAAATCTCCAATATAATATATATATATATATATATATTGCCACAGATGTCAAACAACTATATAATAGGTAATAATAACAGAACTGATGGTATAAGAAAAAATAACAGAACAATAGAATATACATAAATTAATATACCAAGCAAAACAAACTTCATTGTCAAAAATTTAACTACATCTAAATCCAGTTCTACAAAATCTAACTACATAACAGAACTGATGGAATAGGTTCATTGTCCAATAGGTGTATGGCACAAAAATTTGACTAGATAATCTTGTTCTAAATCACAACTACATAATTCACAATGAATATTATCTTCATCTTCACTTCCCTTGGGCAGCCTTTCTTGTAAAGTTTTTGCTCAGGTTGATGAACAGTGCAACAAATGGGTCTTTTTCCCAAAACATAAGATTTCGGCACCCACATTCTATCTAAGACTTATAATAAACTATGTCGACAGTTCATGGTTTTATGTAGCTTCGTTTGTTTCATGTTGGCAATGAACATTAAGCCTTCTCGCATGGATTCACCACCCTTGAAGATTGAAATTATGGCAAGCGCATAGGATGCACCAATGTGGTCTCCTTCTGCTGCTTGATTAATCATTTCCACTGAATTTGAATTGTTTTTGTTGAAAAATTCAAACTACAAAAGAAAGAAACATATTTAAAAGGCAGAATACATCAATAAAAATGTGAATACACACGAAAAACATTAAAAATTACCACGCCTTTTCTGTATAAGGCTTCTAAATTCCCAGATTCTCTACAAAATTTAGAAAAAACTAGATTTTTCAAATAGTTGACAATTCACTCGCTATCTTAAATTCGAAAAGTTGACCAACGTTACATTTTGATATAGAAAAGGTTCATTACCAACTTGATTAAGGACCCTACAACTGACAAATCAAATCAAACGGTTAGGAAATAAAATTTAAAGAGAGACAAAAATTCATTTATATACATACCTTTATTTAACACTCATTAAATCTTTGAAGGACTCAGAAGCTATTCTTTCAATGATATCAATAAGTAGAATGCTAGGAAGGAATTCAATGTGTGCTTTTTCCCAATCATCATTTTTTACTCTTACGGAAGTTGCAAAAATTTCCTCTTATAAGAAGTATGAAGATGTTTCAACTTTTGAAGAAGAGTTGTAACTTTTGAAGAAGAGTTACACCCTTCATGGGTGAAATTTTCAAGTAGACCCAATCATTTACCTCAAACTCAAGATCTCTTCTTGTCACATCGGCATAGGAATTTTGTCGACTTTGAGTCATTTTCAACCTTCTCTAATAAGCCAAACTTTCTCCATAGCTTCATGTACCAACTCGGGACCTATTAGGACAACTTCACCCACCTCAAACCAACCTATTGGGGATCTACACCTCCTACCATATAGGGCCTAAAATGGAGACATACCAATACTTGAGTGATAGCTATTATTATATGCAAACTCAATCAAAGGCAAGTGATCATCCCAATTACCCTTGAAGTCAATTACACATGCTCTCAACATATCTTCCAAAGTTTAGATAGTACGCTCCGCTTGTCCGTCGGTTTGTGGATGAAAGGCCGTGCTAAGCTTAACACGAGTATCAAGACCCTTTTGGAAAGATTTACAAAACTGAGAAGTGAATTGAGTACCACGATCGGAGATAATGGATAAGGGTACTCCATGCAACCTCACCATTTACCTCATATACAACTTAGCATAGTCCTCCACCGAATAAGAAACCTTGACGGGATGTAAATGAGCCGATTTCGTCATTCGATCCACTATAACCCAAATCGAGTCATATTGTCGCCGGGTGCGTGGTAAACCAACAATGAAGTCCATATTCAAATCTTCCCACTTCCAAGTAGGAATGTTAATATCTTGAGATAACCCTCCTGGATTTTATGCTCAACCTTCACTTGTTGACAATTAGGACACTTAGTCACAAATTTCGCAATATCCTTCTTCATCCCATTCCACCAATAGATCTCCCGCAAGTCACAGTACATCTTGGTGGCTCCCGGGTGAATGGAATATCGAGAAATATGGGCTTCTGACAAGATTTTCTCTCTCAAGTCATCTACATTAGGAACACTAAAATGACCTTGATATCTAAGTACCCCATCTCCCCCTTGGGAGAAGGCCTCTACGGACTTTTAAGCAACGCTTCCTTCAATTCAACCAAAGTCGAATCAAGACCTTGCTTGGCCTTCACATCCACCACAAAAGATGATTTTGAACAATTGTGAACCATCACACCACCGTTGTTGAGTCAACTAGATGAACACCCAATCAGGCCAATTGATAATGCTCAACTACACTTCATCTAATTCTAAGTGTAGGCGATCACAATCTAGTATAAGCCCAACAAAGAGTTGGGGTCGATCTCACAGGGAGTGATGCAGAATGGAATTCAATTAAGAAGTAAAAGTTGTGCTCTAGTCATTTGTAGAAATAAACATTATCGAAATAAAGCAAAGTAAATTAAAGGGGTTTGACAACAAGTCTCAGATGGGGGGAGGTGATTAGGTATGTCAAGTAACAACTTAAACAACTACGAAAACAGGGGGATATTCAAGTAGAGAAGGATCCTTGGGGATGTGATCGATTAATTACCAATTTCGCCATATGGGTGATTACAAATTACTGAAATTCACTGAGTCTTAGTGGGCAGGCTAGACTATAGATGCAATAGCCTTCTTTCGAACAACTACTAAGATTCAAGCGAGTTCTCTCGAACCTCGACAAGTATAACATGTAAGCATCCCAAAACCTCAATTAATCTAATCTGTCGAGCTAGATTGGTAAGATCGAATTTAGATTCACTCTCTTGAGCTGAATCAACGATAACCCAATCACTAAAATCCTCAATTGATAATCTTGACTCTCAACCTCTTTCTCAATCAAGCATACAATACTAGACTAGAATTGCAATTTTAACTACAATTCAAGAGTTAAACCTCAATTACCAATCGAACCTACTTCAAAACAGTAATTAAATTAGCAATTCCTAACACCCATAAGCTAATTGAGTCAATAAATCATATAATCACACCCCTAAGAATGGAGTTTTTAAGCTACACATTACAAAGAGTAAGAAACAATTACCAACTATGTTGTCCATGAGTTGGGTAATGAATTCCAAGTCTTTACAATGCTTCAAAATCAACTAAAATTCAAAACCCACTTGAAATCTCTACTCAAAAACTCTCAAAAATAGCAAGAACAATGTTTCAGTCTCTTTAGTTAAAAAACCCAGAGTGAGGATGTGTAGGAACACCTCTTTCTCTTATCAAAATTAAATTTATATGCTCCTAGATTTTTGCATTCAGGGTCATTCGGTGGAATAATCCTAGCGTCGCTGACCCTATCCATCACCTTTTTGACTTGAATCTTTACCCTTTCAATGTGGTGACTTTAGGCGATCGAAGTCGGGTTCACCGACTGTAACACCCCAAATTTGTTAAGGAAGACATTTACTCCCTTAGCCAACTTGGAGAAATGAAGCTCCATTGCCAAAGTGACTTGGCGATCCGCCAAGTTCAACCACCATCGCCTAGTGAGCTATCCAATGGCAAAACTCACTGGAAAATTAGGCGAGCCAAGTTGGGGCTCCCCGATCTTGTCAGCGCCTCACCAAAGCTCCTCCCTTATCGCCTAGTGGTCTGCCTCTTGGGGGTGAGTTACTGTAAATTTAGGCGAGCCAAGGGTTCACTTGGCGAGTTGCCAAGTTCCCCTCGGTGAGCTCCAGCGTGAGGGTCTGTAGATTTTTAAGTTGGTGTCTAAAAGGTCTTTTCATATTTTCTTAATTCGATACTACGTCGTTTTATCCTTCACCTAAAAAATATATAAGTATTTTAATCCCAAATTTCCCCTAACTTAAATCATTCTCCCAAGAACCTAAAAGAAAACCCAAGATCTTCCTCTCAAATATTTCTCTCTCTAGAACTTAAAGAAGAAGAAACAGTTCAAGCTAGGATCAAGCTCAAATCTCCAATCCTCAAGCATTTGTGGGCTTTGTGACTAAGGTATGATGGATTTTCATCCATGGGATCCTTTCTCCCATGTAGTCCCTTAAGATTCCCCAATTGTGAAGTCTAAATCCGCAATTCTAGTTAGGGTTTCTTCCAATGTTGTGGGTTATGATGAATGTTGATCCAATTGAGTGGAATATGACTGTTTATGATTGAATTGGTAGGATTATATTTTTTTAGGATGAAATTACATGTACCCATGCCTATTCCATGTTTCTAACCTATAATTTATGAAATTGGGTGTGATGCCTTGAAGGGAAACTTTATGGGTTTAGATATCCCCTTATGGGATTGATGAATTATAATTAGAATTGCTTGAGATTAAAGCATAGATGATGATCATGATATGTAGTGCTTTGAGCATAAATCCTAGACTACAAATTGTTGATTGTTGATGTTGTGCTATGGAAGGGATACTTCCTACAATGAATTGCTAAGCATGATTGTATGAATGTGAAAGGTTTACTCACATGAATGATTTTAGATTGAAAGGATTTCTCACCTAAAATGAATCTAGACTAAAATGCTAAATGAATGATTAGGCTAGAGGCGACTACCCTTGACCTCCACATGTTAAGGATATGAGGTGATTTATGATACTCCTTAAAATTTAACAAGAGGTGATTCCCTACGTTCCTATTATGATGAATGGACATGGAGGCGAGTACCCATGATCCTTATAAAATAATGTGGAGGCGAGTACCTGTGTCATATGAAGTGGTTGTGGAGGCGAGTACCCATAATCCTAAAGTAAGTAAGTCAAGAGACGAATACCCATTAGCCTTTGTAAGTTAGGCAAAGAGGCGAATCCCCATGTCTTTAAAAGTAAGTATGAATAATGTGAGTATGTTATGAACATGATTAGCTTGGAGTGTTGCTAGATATGCCTTCCATGATGTAAGCTTGACTAGAGGCGGATGACCTAAGTCTTGACTAAGGAAAAATGAGGTTACTTAAGGAAGTATTCCTCTTTTACTATGTTGACTTTATATGTCTTGATTATGCTTATGCTTTATATCTCACGTTGACTAATGCTTATATTTATATTGTTTATGCAAGCTATCATAGTTAGTACATTCTTGTACTAACGCTTACTCTTGCCAACATTCTTATCAAAATGTAGGGTCCGACGATCTTGATTCACACACTTGTGGCTAGGTTCGTAGTTGACCAATGAAGTGAAGATTTGGTGAGTCCTCATAGCATTCGAGGATTGGACCACCCTTTTTCCCTTATGTCTTTCTTTTATATTCAGACTATTGTCTGGGCTGTGTCCCAAGATTATTCTTGATTTTTAGATGGTTTGAGAAAATGATGTTAGACTTCCACTAGTTTTATGAAAGACTTTGATTATATTGAAATATTTTAAATTTCCACACCATTGTGTATTACTTTATGTTATGATACGCTAAGTGGCTTGTATGAGGCCTCTCGGGGTCTTATACACCTCGTTACATCTAGGGGGTACCCCTAGGTCGTGACAAACTTAGTAATCAGAGCATAAGGTTTAGAATGGTTCAAGAATGTCTCAAACCCCATCAAGTAGAGTCTTGTTCATAAGTGTGAAGCGCGCCACATTTATGAATGAGAGGCTACTAGATGCTTAGGAAACTTTACTTCTTCACTTCTCTAAGTCGTGCCATGGAGTTTAAAATCTATAAAGTCTTTTCTCCTAATCCTTGCCTAATGGTTTTCAGGACATGACTACTAGAAGGGCTGCTAGAAGGATGGAGGGAGACAATGTTGATCAAGAGGTTCCTCCCCAAGCTCCTCCTCAAGCTCCGATTGACCCATTAGCTGAGAATGAAACAAATGCAGAGTTTAGGTCGGCGTTCCAAGTGTTGGCTCAAGCCGTGACGGCCCAAGCCAATAGAGAGGTGGTAGTACCCATGAACCCAAATGTGGGTACGACAGCGTCAAGAGTGAGGGATTTTATAAGGATGAAACCTCTGGAATTTTATGGCTCCAAAGTTGAGGAAGATCCTAAAGAGTTTATCGACGAGGTCTACAAGGTACTTGCAATTATGAGAGTGACTCCGGTAGAGAAGGAGGAATTGGCCGCTTATCAACTCAAAGGGGTTGCACAGATTTGGTTCAATAGGTGGAAGGAGGCAAGGCCTGTAGAAGCGGGTCCTATAGAATGAGAGAGGTTCAAAAGTACTTTTCTTGATAGATTCTTACCTCTTGAGATGAGAGAGGCCAAAGTGCTCGAATTAATAAATCTTAGGCAAGGAAGTATGAGTGTGAGGGAGTATGCCTTGAGGTTCACTCAATTGTCCAAATATGATCCTTCTATTGTGGCAGATCGTTGGGCTAAGATGAGTAAGTTTGTATCGGGTGTGTCTGACATGGTAGTCAAAGAGTGCCGCACTTCTATGCTTGTCCATGACATGGACTTCTATCGTCTTATGGTGCATGCCCAACAGATTGAAGAGGAAAAGCTCCAGGAAAGATCTAGGGAGGCAAAGAGGGCAAGAGTAGATGATGGTAACTTTTCACATTCTAGGTACGATGGACGGGGTCGTTCAAGGATTTGGCAAAAGTTTTCCGGGCAAGGTTCTTCTAGTGCTCCTCCAAGACCTAATAATGAGAGGGTGTCTAACCCAAAATCTCAAGGAGATGGTAATAGGTCTTTGATGCCTACTTGTGCTAAATGTGGGAGAAATCATGAGGGTAAATGCTTAGCGGGTTCCAATGCTTTCTTTGGATATGGGAAGACGGATCACAAGATAAGGAATTGTCCTTCGGTTGATAAGACTGATGGAGATGGTCGTCGTAGGGATCAACCCTATCCTTCATCCGGTCCAAGTGGTTCGGCTGCGAATGCTCCTAAGCAAAACCGTTTCTATGCACTCCAGACTAGAGGTGATCAAGAGAGTTCCCCAGATGTGGTGACCGGTATGTTAAGAGTTTTTCAACTTGATGTGTATGCTTTACTTGATCCCGGTGCTACTTTGTCTTCTGTAACTCCTTATGTGGCTATGAGATTTGATATGCTTCCCGATGTGTTGTTAGAACCTTTTTCTGTCTCTACCCCTATTGATGACTCTGTTGTGTCTAAGAGGGTCTATAGAAGATGTCTCGTTTCCTTATCCCATAGAGTCACTCTAGTAGATTTGGTAGAGCTTGATATGATAGATTTCGACGTCATCCTTGCGATGGATTGGCTACATTCCTGTTATGCTTCTATAGATTGTAGAACCCGGGTAGTCAAATTTCAATTCCCAAATGAGCCTATCCTAGAGTGAAAGGGGGGAAATTATATGCCAAGAGGTCAATTTGTTTCTTACCTTAAAGCTAGAAAAATGATTTCGAAGGGTTGTGTCTACCATATAGTAAGGGTGAGGGATGTGGAGTCCGAAACCCCTATTCTCGAGTCGGTCCCCGTGGTTAATGAGTTTCCAGAAGTATTCCCCGATTATTTACCCGATATTCCTCCCGAAAGGGAGATAGACTTTGGAATTGACCTTCTCCTGGATATACAACCTATTTATATTCCTCCTTATAGAATGGCCCTAGCGGAACTTAAGGAGTTGAAAGAACAATTAAAGGATTTATTGTATAAGGGTTTCATCCGACCGAGTATCTCTCCGTGGGGTGCTCCGGTTTTATTTGTTAGGAAGAAAGATGGTTCACTCCGCATGTGTATTGGTTATCGAAAATTAAATAAGGTGCCCATTAAGAACAAGTACCCTCTTCCAAGAATATATGACTTGTTCGATCAACTTCAAGTGGCAAGTTATATCTCCAAGATTAATCTTTGTTCGGGTTATCACCAATTGAGGGTGAAAGAAGAAGATATTCCAAAAACACCTTTTAGGACCCGATATGGTCATTATGAGTTTTTTGTGATGTCCTTTGGTTTGACTAATGCCCCGGTGGCATTTATGGATTTGATGAATAGGGTGTTTAGACAATACCTTGATATGTTCGTAATTGTGTTCATAGATGATATTTTGATTTATTCAAGAAGTGATAGTGAGCATATTGATTATTTTAGGATCGTGTTGCAAATCCTTAAGGAAAGACAACTTTATGCAAAGTTTAGCAAATGTGAGTTTTGGCTAAGGTCCGTGGCTTTTCTAGGCCACATTGTTTTTAGTAAGGGTAGTGAGGTAGATCCTATTAAGACGGATGCGATCAAGAGTTGGCCTAGACCTCTATCATCGACAGACATTAGAAGCTTCTTGGGTTTGGCCGGTTACTATAGAAGGTTTGTTGAGGGGTTTTCCTCTATTGCTTCTCCTTTGACAGCTTTGACTCAAAAGAAGGCCAAGTTCATAAGGTCCGAAGCTTGTGAGAAAAGTTTTCAAGAGTTGAAAGATAGACTTACCTCCGCTCCGGTGTTGACCTTACCGGAAGGTACGGATGGATTTATTGTTTATTGTGATGCCTCTAGAGTCGGTTTGGGATGTGTGCTTATGCAAAATGGTAAGGTTATTGCCTATGATTCGAGGCAACTTAAAGTCCATGAGAAGAATTATCCTACCCATGACCTCGAATTAGCGGTAGTTGTATTTGCCTTAAATATTTTGAGGCATTATTTGTATGGTGTCCATGTGGATGTTTTTACCGACAACAAGAGTTTACAATATGTGTTTACCCAAAAAGACCTAAATCTTCACCCAAGAAGGTGGCTTGAGTTATTGAAAGATTATGATATGAGTGTTCTCTATCACCCCGGTAAAGCAAATGTGGTGGCGGATGCCCTTAGTCGGTTATCAATGGGTAGTGTTGCACATCTTGATGATGATGGAAAGGAGTTGGTCCGAGATGTTCATAGATTGGCCCGGTTGGGAGTTCAACTAGTGGATTCCACCAAGAGTGGTGTTATGGTCCATAATGGTTCCGAATCATCTTTTGTGACTGATGTGAAGGCCAAACAATGTCTTGATCCGACCTTAGTTGAATCGAAAGAAGCGGTGCTAAAGAAGTCCGTAGAGGCTTTCTCCCAAGGGGGAGATGGTGTCTTAAGATATGAAGGTCGGTTGTGTGTTCCAAATGTTTATGACCTAAGAGAATAAATCTTGTTAGAAGCCCATAGTTCTCGGTATTCTATTCACTCGGGAGCCACCAAGATGTACCGTGATTTGTGGGAGATCTATTGGTGGAATGGGATTAAGAAGGATATTGCGGGATTTGTGGCTAAGTGTCCTAATTGCCAACAAGTGAAAGTTAAGCATCAGAAACCGGGAGGTTTATCCCAAGACATTAGCATTCCTACTTGGAAGTGGGAAGACTTGAATATGGACTTCATAGTAGGGTTGCCACGAACTCGACGACAATATGATTCGATTTGGGTTATAGTAGACCGAATAACGAAGTCAGCCCATTTCATCCCCGTCAAGGTTGCTTATTACTAAGTTGTATCTGAGAGAGATGGTAAGATTGCATGGGGTGCCCTTGTCCATTATCTCTGATAGAGGTACCCAGTTTACTTCTCCATTTTGGAAGTCTTTCCAAAAGGGTCTTGGCACTAAAGTTAAGCTTAGTACGGCTATTCATCCACAAACCGATGGGCAAGCGGAACGAACAATCCAAACATTGGAAGACATGTTAAGGGCTTGCGTGATTGATTTCAAGGGAAATTGGGATGACCATTTGCCTTTGATTGAATTTGCCTATAATAATTGCTACCATTCTAGTATTGGTATGGCTCCACTTGAGGCTCTTTATTGTAGGAGGTGTAGATCTCCTATAGGATGGTTTGAAGTGGGTGAGGTTGCATTGATAGGACCCGAGTTAGTTAATGAGGCTATAGAGAAGGTTCGACTCATTAGAGAGAGGTTGAGAACGGCCCAAAGTCGACAAAAGTCTTATGCGAATGTTAGAAGGAGAGACCTTGAATTTGATGTGCTTGATTGGGTTTACTTGAAAATCTCACCCATGAAGGGTGTAATGAGGTTTGGTAAGAAAGGGAAACTTAGTCCCCGTTTTGTAAGCCCATATCAAATTGTGAGATGTGTTGGTAAGGTTGCATATGAGTTTGACTTGCCAAATGAGTTGGCGTCGGTGCATCCAATTTTCCATGTCTCTATGTTGAAAAAGTGTGTTGGAGATCCGACATCCATAGTCCCCTTATAAGGATTGGGAGTGAAACAAAACCTTTCTTGTAAAGAAGTTCCGGTTGAGATCTTAGACCGACAAGTTAAGAGATTGCTGAACAAAGAGGTTGCTTCCGTTAAAGTGTTATGGAGAAACCACCTTGTTTAGGGTGCTACTTGGGAGACCGAAGCCGATATGATGTCCCAGTATCCTCATCTTTTTCCTCCTATTCTAGCTTGAGGTAATGAGCTCCTCTTGGTTTGCTCTTGTTTGAAGTCATGTGTGTTTTATGTGTTTTCATGATTTCCTTGTTTTATGCATGTTCATGAAAACACTTAAGTTTTGAAAGAAAATGTCTTTTATGATTTATTTTCCTCATGTCGTTGTGCACTGAGTATGAGTTGCTTATGGACTTCATGAGATGAATTGTGGAACATGCCTTAACATGGAGAGGATATTTTCCCCATAAATATATGCTTTGGGTATAGATTGCATGTAGGATCCATGAGATTGTGTTGAGCATTGTTTTTAGGTTGGAGATGATAGTTCCTCCTTGAATGTAAGAATTCTGAAAAATTTCATGCATATTGGGTTGCTAGATGTAGTTCCTACTCCCTTATGATGCATTAAGTATGTATAGCTAAGAGTCGATTTTTCCTCCTTGGCTGTGTGCATTTAGATGAAATGCATGCATGATGGGTTGCTAGTTTAGAGCCCGTTTCCCCTTGTGATGCCTAGAATTTACATTCGAGGACAAATGATCGCAAGGGGGAGATAAAGTAACACCCCAGATTTGTTAAGGAAGACATTTCCTCCTTTAGCCAACTTGGCGAAGTTAAGCTCCATCGTCAAAGTGACTTGGCAATCCGCCAAGTTCAACCACCATCGCGTAGTGGGCTGTCCCATGGCCCAACTCACTGGAAAATTGGGCGAGCCAAGTTAGTGGTCTGCCTCTTGGGGGTGAGGTACTGTAAATTTAGGCGAGCCAAGGGTTTACTTGGCGAGTCGCCAAGTGCCTCTCGGCGAGCTCCAGTGTGAGGGTCTGCAGATTTTTAAGTCGGGGTCTAAAAGGTCTTTTCATATTTTCTTAATTCGATACTACGTCGTTTTACCCTTCACCTAGAAAAGTATATAAGCATTTTAATCCCAAATTTCCCCCATTGTAAATCATTCTACCAAGAACCTAAAAGAAAACCCAAAATCTTCCTCTCAAATATTTCTCTCTCTAGAACTTGAAGAAGAAGAAAGAGTTGAAGGTAGGATCAAGCTAACATCTCCAATACTCAAGCATTTGTTGGCTTTGTGACTAAGGTATGATGGCTTTTCATCCATGGGATCATTTCTCCCATGGAGTCCCTTAAGATTCCCCAATTGTGAAGTCTAAATCGCCAATTCTAGTTAGGGTTTCTTCCAATGTTGCGGGTTATGATGAATGTTGATCCAATTGAGTGGATTATGATTGTTTATGATTGAATTGGTAGTATTAAATATTTTTAGGATGAAATTACATGTACCCATGCCTATTCCATGTTTCTAACCTAGAATTTATGAAATTGGGTTTGATTCCTTGAAGGGAAACTTTATGGGTTTAGATATCCCCTTATGGGATTGATGAATTATGATTAGAATTGTTTGAGATCAAAGCATATATGATGAATATGATGTTAATTGCTTGAGAGTAAAGCACAGATGATGATCATGAGATGTAGTGCTTTGAGAGTAAAGCCTAGACTACGAATTATTGATTGTTGATGTTGTAGTATGGAAGGGATACTTCCTACAATAAATTGCTAAGCATGATTGTATGAATATGAAAGGTTTACTCACATGAATGATTCTAGATTGAAAGGATTGCTCACCTAAAATGAATCTAGACTAAAATGCTAAATGAATGATGAGGCTAGAGGCGACTAACCTTGACCTCCATATGTTAAGGATATGAGGTGATTTCCCATACTCCTTAGAATTGAACAAGAGGTGATTCCCCAAGCTCCTATTATGATGAATGGACATGGAGGAGAGTACCCTTGATACTTATAAAATGATGTGGAGGCGAGTAACCGTTTCATATGAAGTGGTTGTGGAGGCGAGTACCCATAATCCTAAAGTAAGTAAGGCAAGAGGCGAATACCCATTAGCCTTTGTAAGTTAGGCAAAGAGGCAAATCCCCATGTCTTTAAAAGTACGTATGAATAATGTAAGTATGTTATGAAGATGATTAGCTTGGAGTGTTGCTAGATATGCCTTCCATGATGTAAGCTTGACTAGAGGCGGATGACCTAAGTCTTGACTAAGGACAAGTGAGGTTACTTAAGGAAGTATTCCTCTTTTACTATGTTGACTTTATATGTCTTGATTATGCTTATGCTTTATGTCTCATGTTGACTAATGCTTATCTTTATATTGTTTATGCAATCTATCATATTCAGTACAATCTTGTACTAATGCATACTCTTGCCTACATTCTTATCAAAATATAGGGTCCGACGATCTTGATTCACACACTTGTGGCTAGGTTCATAGTTGACCAAGGAAGTGAAGATTTGGTGAGTCCTCATAGCTTTCCAGGATTGGACCACTCTTTTTCCCTTATGCCTTTCTTTTATGTTCAGACTATTGTATGGGCTGTGTCCCAAGATTATTCTTGATGTTTAGATGGTTTGAGACAATGATGTTAGACTTCCGCTCTTTTTATGAAAGACTTTGATTATATTGAAATGTTTTAAATTTCTGCACCATTGTCTATTACTTTATGTTATGATATGCTAAGTGGCTTGTATGAGACCTCTCGGGGTCTTATACGCCTTGTTACATCTAGGGGATACCCCTGGGTCGTGACACCGACATAGTTGGCGATTCGCCAACTGTCCCTTCTTACCGCCGTTTTTGCTTGCATCTTCCAGTCACTCAGTAACTCTAGGCAGACTAATGCTCCTTTGCGGATCCATTTGGCGAACCGCTGAAGAATACGCTCCATCGCCGAGTTGCCTTTGTTCAAGGGCTGGCACACTGTAACTTAGGCGAGCTGAGGGACCACTCGACGATTCATCGAGTGGTCTTGGCGATCACCAGGGTTGCTTTTCTTCAACTTCTTCAGCTTTTTTCCTCCTTTTTACCTAGTAATGTCCTTGCCCTGCTCTTTTGCCTTCATTGCACCAAATCAACACTTTAACATCAGTTTAGAGCATAAATTGGGTATTGAGGACAATAAAACTATGAAAATGAAGCCCTAAATGAGTCGAAATCCCCGACTCATCAACACCCCCAACTTAAACTTTTTCTTGTCCTCAAGTAAAACACAAGATCAATCAGTTCAATAAGGATGTCTACAAATAGTGCTACTCAAGACTCAACATGTATGCACACAAGAGGTTCAAACTACTCATACAATGTTCAATTGTACACTCAAAGTTTCAAACTGTGACTAGCCATCATCAAATAGAATTCAAGTTCACAATGCTATCTTCAAATGCAAGCTCAAGCTTAAGAAAAGCATTCGTATGCCCTCACAACAAGAATGATTCTGCACTCACACAAGGATCAACATTTCAGAATTTTGGGATCACAAACAACTCTCACCCTATCAAAGATAAGCACATGCATGAATTTTTCCCATAGGCTTGCCCGTATTTTCCAATCAACACGATGCTAAACTCAATCAAGATCACAAAGGTCTTTCGGGGCTTGTAGCGAGGCTGAGGGTAAAGTTGTGGTCATCTTTGGTTAAATGACTTCTACCTTCATGAAACATGGACTTTACTTAATTCTTTTTCCTTTTGTTCCACTCTTTTCAATGTTCACAAGCCACCCTATGTCTTTTTAAACACAATTCATTGGACACCCCATTCTTTTTGCTCATTGCACACACTTAATTTCAACAATTCTTTTCTTTTTCGGTCTTTTTCTTCTTTTCTCTCTTTTTTTTACATAGAGGGGTTCCATCTTTTTCGACATGATCCTTCAAGGGTGAATTTCTTAAACTTCTTGATTTTTCTCCTTTTTCACCACACCCCCAACTTAGGATTTTGGCCTAAGTTGGCTATTAATGCTCCATGAAGATTTTAGGTGGGTAAGAAAGGGGTCAATTTTGTTCAAGGTTCATCCAAATAAAAGGATTGACTCAAACGGTGCCAAGCAGGGTTCACACTCTCACAAGGTGGTCAAAAAGAGGTATAATGGCAATTTCAATTCACTCTTCACAAATGGTGCCTGAGATCATCTCTATCATTCGCCTACATTAGTCGATTGGACAAACGGGGAAAGTTCTAGGTATTATCAAGCACATATTTCAAGACAACCTCACCACACACGACATTCAACACAATTATCAAACAAGACTCTATAATTTTAGCTAGCGTGCAACGATCATCATAAGAGTTCAACTCAACAACCGACTTAGAAACAATGAGATGCTACGAGTTCACATATGACTTATGCAACTAAATTTGCCTTATTCGATTTGCACACACATATCGTTCAATCAAGAGCACTATTCAAGTCATCGGTATTGATCACAACCGACATTTAAAATTAGCAAGAGAACAACCATATGCTATCAGGAGGGCACTCAAATTTCAATCACTCAATCAGTCGGGATTATCACCAAAGAGGTAATGGATATGGGACGAGATTGACAAAACACCCCCAACTTAAACTGAACATTTTCCCTAATGCAAAAGTTAACAAAAATAGAATTAACAAGAAAGAGAACTGAAGGAAAGGAATGTGATTAGAAGAACTCTTCACTATATGGCCAATCGGTGAAGCTTGCTTGAGACCGCCGAACCACTCGGTGAATTGCCGAACTGCATGTAGGTCGCCAAAAGTTCCAGAATGCTGGCCCTTCAAGTGTGGCCAAAGGGTGAGTGAACTCGGGCTCGCTGAACCCTGTCGGATAACCACCAAACAGACTGGTAGCTTCGCCGAACTTTCCCGAATGATGGTCCATCAGTTAGGAGTAAAAAGGCAGACCAAATCACCACCGCCGAACCACTCGGTGGACCTCCGAAATGGTCTTACCATCTCACAATCACTAGTCCCAGGACATTCAGTACACGTTATTTGAAAAAAACTAAAGCTTGGGTTGCCTCCCAAGAAGCGCCTTATTGAACGTCGTGGCACTACGTGGAAATGCTCTTAAGGATCTTCCAAATACACCACTTCAATTACCGATATCTCATGACATTTCCATAAATAGAGCTTTAGACGCTGCCCATTTACATTGAAAGCTGGTCCTTCTTTACATTCAACTTCAATTGCCCCATCTGTGAATACTCGAGTTACTTTGAATGGGCCAGACCACTTCGATTTGAGTTTATTCGGGAAAAGTCTCAATCGAGAGTTATAAAGCAAGACAAGATCACCTACACGGAACTCTCATTGGAGGATTTTAGCATCGTTCCACTTATTTATCTTCTCCTTGTAAAGAGATGAACTCTCATATGCCATCAACCAAAACTCCTCCAATTCATGGAGTTGGTTGACTCTTCCTTTCGAAGCATCTCTCCAATTTATATATAGTGCCTTATGTTCAAGATTGACCAGCAGGTGGCAAGATTTGCCAAAAACCAACTGATATGGTGACATGCCAATTGGTGTTTTAAAAGCGGTGCGATACGCCCAAAGAGCATCATCAAGCTTCCGAGACCAATCCATCCGATTTGCGTTCACTATTTTTTCCAGAATGCCTTTGATCTCTTGATTTGAAACCTCAACTTGGCCGCTTGTTTGTGGATGATAGGGTGTTGCGACTTTGTGTTTGAATCTGTATTTGCTTAACAATGAAGCAAACACTCGATTGAAAAAATGAGACCCTCTATCACTGATAATAGCACGGGGGGTACCAAACCTTACAAAAATGTAGCACTTTAAGAATTGCACAACACTCTTGCCCTCATTGTTAGGTAAGTCTACAACTTCCACCCATTTGGAAACGTAATCAACTCCCACTAGAGTGTATTTATATCCGTACGAGCTCTTAAACGGACCCATGAAATCTATTCCCCAGACATCAAACAATTCAACCTCTAGGATGGGATTAAGAGGTAGTTCATGCTTTTTAGATACCCCTCTTTGCTTTTGGCATTGTATGCATTGTTTAAAGAAGACATGTGCATCTTGGTATAGTGATGGCCAAAAGTATCCAGTTTGAAGTACCATGGCGGCTGTTCGCACCCCACTATGATGTCCATCGATAGGTGAGGCATGGCAAGCATTGAGAATAACATTGACTTCTTCTTCCGGTACACATCTCTGAATGATATGGTCTACGCATTCTGTGAATATATATGGTTCATCCCAGAAGTACCTATTTACTTTGAACAAGAATCTCTTTTGTTGGTAGAAGTTTCGGCCCTCGGGTATTATTCCACACACTACATAGTTAGCGAAGTCAGCATACCAAAATTAGTTTCCTTGGGTCACCCTCATCACTGTTTCATCAAGAAATTCCTCCACAATGTCCCTCTTATTGCAATCGACCAAGTTGGTTTCTAACCGAGACAAATGATATGCCACTTGGTTTTTACATCCCTTCCGATCCTTCACTTCAAAATCAAATTCTTGCAACAGTAACACCCACCGAATCAATCTTGGCTTAGCATTCTTTCTTGGCCATCAAATATCTAATGGCAACATAATCCGTGTGCACCACCACTTTAGTTCCCAACAGATATGTTCTGAATTTCTCAAATGTATACACCACTTCTAGCAACTCCTGCTCTGTGTCCGTATAATTCTTTTAAGCCACGTTCAGTGTTTTACTTTCATAATAAACCGGATGGAATAGTTTCTCCTTTCTTTGACCAAGGAAAACCCCCAAAGCAATACCAGTAGCATCACACATGATTTCAAACAGGATACTCCAATCGGGGGCGATAATAATTGGGGCCGACATCAATTTTTCTTTCAAGCATAAGAATGCTTCAAGGCAAGTGTTATCAAAATGGAAGGTTGATTCATTCTCTAGAAATTTACAAAGAGGGTGAGCTATTTTGGAGAAATCTTTGATGAACCGCTTATAGAACCCCGCATGACCTAGAAAACTCCTAACACCTTTTACCGAAATAGGAGGGGGGAAGTTTTTCAATGACCTCAACCTTCGCTTGATCCACTTGCTTTCCTTGACCTTAATTTTATTACCCAAAACTATTCCCTCTTTCACCATGAAATGACACTTCTCCCAATTTAGCACTATGTTGGTCTCCACACACCTTTGTAAAACCTGTCCAAGATGTTCAAGACATGTTTCAAATGAGTCACCAACAACTGAAAAATTGTCCATGAATACCACCATTGAGTCTTCCACCATATCTGCAAAAATTGAAAGCATACAACGTTGGAATGTTGCCAGAGCGTTGCATAGCCCAAATGACATCCTCTTGAATGCAAAAGTCCCATAGGGGCATGTAAAAGTGGTTTTCTCTTGATCTTCTGGTGCAATAGAAATCGGGTTGTACCCGGAATAGCCATTCAAAAAGCGGTACCATCCATACCCCGAGAGCCTATCAAGCATTTGGTCTGTAAATGGCATTGGAAAATGATCTTTCTCGGTCCATGCATTGAGCTTCTAGTAGTCCATGCATACTCTCTAACTTGTGACCGACCTCATAGGTACAAGTTCTCCTTTTTTATTTGCAACCACTGTGATGCCTCCCTTCTTCGGTACACATTGTACGGGGCATACCCATTTGCTATCTGCAATAGGATATACTACTCCCGCGTCTAGCCAGTTGATGATTTCCTTCTTCACCACTTCTTGCATAGTGGGATTTAGTATTCTTTGATGCTCAACACTTGGTTTTCATTCACTATCCAATTGGATTTTATGAGTGCAAATCCCGGGGGAATCCCTAAAATATCAGCAAATTGTCAATCCGATGGCCTTAATATACCATTTTAACACCTCAACAAGCAATTTTACTTGCCAGTCAAGCAAGTCTGCTGCGAGGATGACGGGGAAGGTACTGTTCGCTCCCAAAAATACATACCAAAGATGAGATGGTAGCACTTTAAATTAAAGTTTTTGAGGTTCTTCCGTGGATGGTTTTGCGGGGGGAGGGGGGGGGGCATTCTCGATTTTTTAGATCAATATCAAGCTTCAATAGATTTTTGGAATGAGCACCTATTCCCGATAGAGCGGCCACAACTTCATCATACCCTTGGATTTCATCCTCTTTATAATTGGAAAGGACAGCAACAATGGGTTCATTCATGCACATCATTCCGCATGGGTCATATTCTCAACTAGAGGATCAATTGGAGCTTGAGGAGGACCTTGGAGTGGAACCTCTTCCTCCACATTGTCTTCCTCATCCCGCCTAGCATTTGCCCTTGTATTAGCCATATCCTAAAAACCATAGGGCACAGATTAGGAGAAAGACCTACTAGAGCTAAACTCTATGGCACGACTTAGAGAATGAAGAAATAAGATTTCCTACTCATCTAATAGCTTCCCATTCATAAATGTGGCTCGCTTCACACTTATGAACAAGACTCTACTAGATGCGGTTTGAGACAATCCTAGAATCATTCTAAACCTTTTGCTCTGATACCAAGTTTGTCATGACCCAAGGGTACACCCTAGATGTAACATGGCGTACTTGACCCCGAAGGGGTCTCATACAAGCCCTTAGAATATCATAACATAAGATAATAGAAAAGTACGAAAATTTTAAAACATTTTCCATAACAATCGAAGTCTCATAAAAGCAAGCAGAAGTCCTACTACACTTTGTCTCAAACCATCTAAACTCAATTGAATAAAACTCTTTTGGACGCAGACCATATAATAATCTCAAAACATGAAAATAAAAGACATAAAGGAAATGGTGGATTTATCCTCGATGCTATGAGGACTCACCAATCTTGAACTCCTTTGCACTTCTAGAACCCTCTCTCCAATTATGGAACTCAAAGTCGTCGAGCCCTACATTTGATAAGAATATAGGCAAGAGTATGCATTAGTACAAAATGTATTAAATATGTTAGCTAACATGACATAATAAGAGCATAACACAAGGGTTAGCAAACATAAAATATAAGTCATTAGCATAAGAGACAATAACATAATCATAAGCATAATCTCCAACATAGGCATAATATGATCATAAGTCATCATAAGACATAGTCCAACAACATAGGAAATACCACATATTCATAAGCATAGTCCATACTCAAATCTTCTTAACATAAGAGAAACTTCATAAATAACCTTCAAGTTATACTTGTGCATTGCATAGATGAGACCCCATAATCCCATCTAGGCTAAGTACCACTTTTAGGCCATCATACCTCTTTATCATCTTTTGACTTCATTATTAGCTTACTTCTAATAGACAAGGGAATCTCTCACCTTTAGTCAAACATAACATGGAAGGAAACTATAGCAACAATCCATCAAAACATATTTCATATAAGAGAAACACTTCTTAGGTAACCATAAGTCATACTTGTGCAATACGTGGATAAGACCCCATAATCCTACCCACACTAAGTACTCCTTTAGGTCATCATACTAATTAGTTAGGGACTAGTCCCTCTCTTTATACTTTAGAACTCTATGAGGTATTTCTCAAGAACATCTTAGTTCATTACTAGGTTGAACCCTATGAGATACTTCTTGAGCATGTCTAAGTTCGTTATTGCTTTTGAACACTTGGAGATACTTTTCAAGTATCTCTTAGTTCATTTTTTACTATTGGAACACTATGAGATGCCTCTCTAAGTATTTCTTAGTTCCTCTTGAACACTATGAGAAACTTCTTTAAACATGTCTTAGTTCCATGGATATGGAGATTGCTACTAGAAACCTCAACTCCACTAGATGAAGGCTTCCATCTCATGAGACTTAACTTTGGGAAAACCCAGACTCTACTATGTGAGAGTCCCCCCTTTATCTTGGATAGTCCTCACATCAACTAGGTGTGGTTCTCCTCTCAACTTGGATCCCGAACCCTACCTTGTGTGACACTCCCTCTCATTGTCAATATCCATTTGGGGCCAAGCATACACCCCTTAGATTCATTATTAAGCCTTACTTAACATTCATTTTTGATGGAAGAATGTCCTTGAAAATCAATCCATGTTCAAGTGATTATATCACTTTATACATTCAAGCATTCATAAGGTCGGTTAGGTGAGTATAGGCCTTTCACCACAATTCTTCCTATTAGACTTCTATTCTCATTTAGAATTTACTCTCAAAGCCTTAACATACATAATTTACCATATTGGCTTTACCCTCAAAACCCTAGTGATCAACATTCATGACTACAAGCCTTACTCTCAAAGCTTTGCTTTATACAATAATCATGCATATCTAGATTACAAGACATTCTAGTCATAAGCTTCATCTTTAAGCAATTCTAGTTATAATTCATCATAAAGGTTCAATCTCAAGCTTTACTAGTCATGATCTATCATATATACTTTAATATAATTTAATTCATATTTACATTCTTCTATTATTGAACAATTACTATACATGACATCAATTCTAGAAGATCAAGTCTAAGTCTTTAATTTCACTTCACAAGGCATAAACCCACATTCCTCAATTTCATCAATTAAACTAGGGTTAGCCATGGAAAACATGTAATATCATCATAATATCTTGATTTAATACTAAATCAATCATGAACAAGTACTATCCACTCAATTGGAATCATACTCAACACTACCCACAATATAGAAAGAAACCCTAGCTAGAATTGAGGGTTTATCTTCACAATTGGGGGAAATCTACGGGGCTCCATGGATTAAAGAACCCATGGGTGAATAAGCTAACATACCTTGGATACAAAGCCTTACAAAGCTTGCAACAATGGAGTCTTGTTCTTGACCTAGGCTTCAAGCTCTATCTTCTTCTTCAAGTCTTAGAGAGAGAAATATTTGAGAGGAGAGTATTTTGGGGATTTGATTTGGGTCTTACGGAAATAATGACTTAATTGGGTGGTTAAAGGGTTAAATTATCTTATATAGGTGTTTTAAGACTAGGAAAGACGACCCCATTCAATAACCACCTTATTTGGAATTTACCAAAACGACCCTCACTAGGCAGCCTACTCCGAGGCACCACGACAGGGCTCACGAGCTGTGGTCAAGACCACGAGCCGTGGTCCTGCCCGTGGTCCTTGAGCAGTGGATTGGCCTCCATGAATTGAAGGCAACTTCACGGCCATTCTCACGAGCCGTCTAGGCCTTCACGAGCCGTTAAGTGTCTCGTGTGGAGGAGGCCAACTTAGGCAGGCTTGAGGGGCACACTGCCTCAACACCACGAGTGGGACCATGATCCGTGGTGGCCACCATGAGCCGTCTAGGCTCTCGTGGTCCAAGGCAGTGTCATGCAAAGCTTGGGGCAGCCTTGGCTCTTGCCCCCTTGCCTTGGCTCAGGCCCTCTAGTCTTGACTCGTAGCCCTCAATTTAACCCTAGATGGTCTACTAAACTACGGGGTGTCACAATATCTCCCCCTTGGGGATATTCGTCCTCGAATGACAATTATAAACACCTCTTAAGGAAACGATTCAAAACTAGCAGCCCATCATGCATGCGACTCATCTAAATGCACACGACCAAGGAGGAATAACTTCAACTCCAAGCTAAACATACTCAATGCAACACAAGGGAGTAGGAACTACATCTAACAACCCATGATGCAAGAAATTCTCATAACTAGTCATGTTCAAGGAGGAACTACCATCTCCTAGTCATACATGCTCAACATACACTCATGGAGTCTATATGCAAATTACTCTAAAAAAAAGCATTCATTCATGGAGGAATCTCTCAACTCCAAACTAAGGCATGCTCATATATTCATCTCATGAAGTCAAATAGACACCTCATATTCAATGCACTAAAAAATGAGGAAATAAATCATATAAGCTCAATTTCTTTTTAAATCACAAGCTTTCATGAACATGCATCATATAAGGAAATCATAGCAACACATAAACATACAATAACCTTGCTATCTAGGCACACCATCTCCCCCTTGGGGGTAAACCTATACAAACTCTTCTAATCACCATTCATACTAGAGACAACTTCTAAGTCTAACATATCAAGTCACAAAAGACCAAACAATACCGGAATCTAATAAAGCATGAAACACATACCGGTAGTTACCTTTGAAGATCAATCTTGATCATCTCTAGCTTGAAAGGCATATAACCTATTCTTCTTTTGAGCATTCTCATCCGGACCACTAGGAGAAACTTGTTTATCGTCCCTTCCCTTAGCTTTAAGCACCAGGCAATCCCTTATTTTGTGCCCACTCTTCCCACACCCATAACAACCTCCATGCCGGCTAGGCACTTACCATAATGATTCCTTCCACACTTGGTGCAAGTAGACTTAGGTAATGGAGACCCACTACCTTTCTCTTGGTTAAACCTAGGGGTATAAGGGGAATCTTGACCGGAATACCTTGGTTTAGACTTAGGTCTACCTTGTTCATCAGACTTAGCATTGGAGAAGTTCCCATCATTAGTCCTAGCCCTTTTTGCCTCCCTATTCTTCTTCCTATGTTTTGACTCCTCAATTTGTTGGGCATATACCATAAGCCTAGAGATATCCATGTCACCCACAAGCATTGCCGTACGACATTCTTCTTCAACCAAGTTAGACACACCCGTCAAAAACCTACTCATCATATTCCTCGAATCCAAAATAATAGATGGAGCATACTTGGATAGTTGGGTGAATTTCAAGGCATACTCCTTAACACTCATGCTACCTTGCTTAAGGTTAATGAATTCTTCTACCTTAGCTTCCCTCAACTCTTGGGGAAAGAACCTATCACGAAATGCTATTTTGAACACTTCCCACTCTATTGGGCCCGCTCCTCCCAGCCTAGAATCTTTCCATTGCTCATACCATATTTGAGCAACATACCTCAATTGGTAAGTGGCTAGTTCCGCTTTTTCTACCGAATTCACCCCATGATAGCAAGTACTTTATAAACCTCATCTATAAACCCCTTAGGATCCTCTTCCACCTTGGATCCACAAAACTCCGGAGGGTTCATCCTCAAAAACTCCCTCACTCTTAAAGCAGCCCCACTCACTATTGGATTAACCAGAGCTACCACCTCCCTATTAGCTTGTGCCATCATGGCTTGAGCCAACAATTGGATAGTAGACCTAAATTCCGCATGGGTCACATTCTCAACTAGAGGATCAATTGGAGCTTGAGGAGGACCTTGGAGTGGAAGCTCTTGCTCCACATTTTCTTCCTCATCCCGCCTAGCATTTGCCCTTGTATTAGCCATATCCTGAAAACCATAGGGCACAGATTAGGAAAAAGAACTACTAGAGCTAAACTCTATGGCACGACATAGAGAATGAAGAAATGAGATTTCCAACTCATCTAATAGCTTCCCATTCATAAATGTGGCGCGCTTCACACTTATGAACAAGACTCTACAAGATGCGGTTTGAGACAATCCTAGAATCATTCTAAATCTTTTTCTCTGATACCAAGTTTTTCATGACCCATGCGTACACCCTAGATGTAACATGTCATACTTTACCCCGAAGGGGTCTCATACAAGCCCTTAGCATATCATAACATAAGATAATAGAAAATTATGGAAATTTTAAAATATTTTCCATAACAATCGAAGTCTCATAAAAGCAAGCAGAAGTCTTACTACACTTTGTCTCAAACCATCTAAACTCAATTGAATAAAACTCTTTGGGACGAAGCCCATACAATAGTCTCAAAACATGAAAATAAAAGACATAAAGGAAATGGTGGCTTTATCCTCGATGCTATGAGGACTCACCCATCTTCAGCTCCTTTGCACTTCTAGAACCATATCTCCAATTATGGAACTCAAAGTCGTCGAACCCTACATTTGATAAGAATGTAGGAAAGAGTATGCATTAGTACAAAATGTACTAAATATGTTAGCTAGCATGACATCATAATAGCATAACACAAGGGTTAGCCAACATAAAACATAAGTCATTAGCATAAGAGACAATGACATAATAATAAGCATAATCTCCAACATAGGCATAATATGATCATAAGTCATCATAAGGCATAGTCCAACAACATAGGAAATACCACATATTCATAAGCATAGTCCATACTCAAATGCTCTTAACATAAGAGAAACTTCATAAGTAACCTTCAAGTTATACTTGTGCAATGCATAGATGAGACCCCATAATCCCATCTAGGCTAAGTACCACTTTTAGGCCATCATACCTCTTAATCATCTTTTGACCTCATTATTAGCTTACTTATTATAGACAATGGAATCTCTCACCTTTAGTCAAACATAACATGGAAGGCAACTATAGCAACAATCTATCAAAACATACTTCATATAAGAGAAACACTTCTTAGGTAACCATAAGTCATACTTGTGCAATGCATGGATAAGACCCCATAATCCTACCCACACTAAGTACTCCTTTAGGTCATCATATTCATTAGTTAGGGACTAGTCCCCCTCTTTATACTTTAGAACACTATAAGGTACTTCTCAAGCACATCTTAGTTCATTACTAGGTTGAACCCTATGAGGTACTTCTTGAGCATGTCTAAGTTCATTATTGCTTTTGAACATTTGGAGATACCTTTTCAAGTATCTCTTAGTTCATTTCTTACTCTTGGAACACTATGAGATGCCTCTCTAAGTATGCCTTAGTTCCTCTTGAACACTATGAGATACTTCTTTAAACATGTCTTAGTTCCATGGATATGGAGATTGCTACTAGAAACCTCAACTCCACTAGATGAAGGTTTCCATCTCATGAGACCTAACTTTGGGAAAACTCGGACTCTTCTATGTGAGAGTCCCCCCTTTATCTTGGATAGTCCTCACATCAACTAGGTGTGGTTCTCCTCTCAACTTGGAGCCCGGACCCTACCTTGTGTGACACTCCCTCTCATTGTCAATATCCATTTGGGGCCAAGTATACACCCCTTAGATTCATTATTAAGCCTTGCTTAACATTCATGTCTCATGGAATAATGTCCTTGACAATCAATCCATGTTCAAGTGATTATATCACTTTATACATTCAAGCATTCATAAGGTAGGTTAGGTGAGTATAGGCCTTTCACCACAATTCTACCTGTTAGACTTCTATTCTCATATAGACTTTACTCTCAAAGCCTTAACATACATAATTCATCACATTGGCTTTACTCTCAAAACCCTAGTGATCAACATTTATGACTACAAGCCTTACTCTCAAAGCTTTACTTCATACAATTATCTTGCATATCTAGATTACAAGACATTCTAGTCATAAGCTTCATCTTTAAGAAATTCTAGTTATAATTCATCATGAAGGTTCAATCTCAAGCTTTAATAGTCATGATCTATCATATATACTTTAATCTAATTTAATTCATATTTACATGCTTCTATTCTTGAACAATTACTATACATGACATCAATTCTAGAAGATCAACTTTAAGTCTTTAATTTCACTTCACAAGGCATAAACCCACATTCCTCAATTTCATCAATTAAACTAGGGTTTGCCATGAAAAATATGTAATATCATCATAATATCATGATTCAATACTAAATCAATCATGAACAAGTACTATCCACTCAATTGGAATCATACTCAACACTACCCACAATATAGGAAGAAACCCTAGCTAGAATTGGGGGAAATCTAGGGTCTCCATGGATGGAAGAACCCATGGGTGAATAAGCTAACATACCTTGGATACAGAGCCTTACTAAGCTTGCAACAATGGAGTCTTGTTCTTGTATTAGGCTTCAAGCTTGATCTTCTTCTTCAAGTCTTAGAGAGAGAAATATTTAAGAGGAGAGTATTTTGGGGATTTGATTTGGCTCTTAGGGAAATAATGACTTAATTGGGTGGTTAAAGGGTTAAAATATCTTATATAGGTGTTTTAAGACTAGGCAAGACGACCCCATTCAATAACCACCTTATTTGGAATTTACCAAAACGATCCTCACTACGCAGTCTACTCCCAAGCACCACGATAGGGCTAACATCCATGGTCAAGACCACGAGCCGTGGTCCTACCCGTAGTCCTTGGGAAGTTGCTTGGCCTTGGGGTCTTGGCCTCCAAGAATTGAAGGCAACTTCACGGCCACTCCGACGAGCCATCTAGGCCTTCACGAGCCGTGAAGTGGCTCGTGTGGAGGAGGCCAACTTGGGCAGGCTTGAGGGAAACACTGCCTCAACACCACGAGTGGCTCCACGATCCGTGGTGACCACCACGAGCTGTATAGGCTCTCGTGGTCCAAGGCAGTGTCATGGTAAGCTTGGGGCAGGCTTGGCCCTTGGCCCCTTGCCTTGGCTCAGGCCCTCTAGTCTTGACTCGTAGCCCTCAATTTAACCCTAGATGGTCTACTAAACTACGGGGTGTTAAAGGTCCCTTTTTTTTTAACCATATTGCTCGTCATGATAGAACTACAGTTGTGAGACACTTCAATTGTTTCAAAATCCATTCTCCTTTTCTCAGTGACCAACTCCTTCATGAACTTGGCATAACTGGGCATTTCCAACAATGATTCCACCAGAGGAAAATTTATCGACAGTGTCTTAAACACAAAGAGAAACTTCTTGAACTTTTCATCCTCATCCCGTTTCTTGAGTCTTTGAGGAAATGGTGGATTTATTTTGGGCAATGCTTTTACCCGCTTTTGATGGGAAGTAGCTCCTTTTTCGATACTTTGCCTTGGAATTTCTTCAGCCTCTTCGGGTGTGTTGGCCTCTGGTGCTTGGTCAGACTCTTCTACATCAATGGTGACCTTTCCTTCTCTACTAGGGTTTGCTTCATCATTCACCTTCACATCACCACATGCTCCCTTTCCACTGCGGGTCAATACCTCTAAGCACTTGTCATGATCATCTTCAAAATTCACCACATCCTCATTTGCGTATCTCTTTAATGGCTTGGATTGCATTTGGGCAGAAAGTTGACGCATTTGCCATTTGAGTTGCTTGATAGAATCTGAGTGAGAGTTTACTATGCTATTCAAGGACGAGAAGTCAACTTTTATTTCTTTAAGCGTGTCGTCTGATCGTTCAACCTTGTTCTGAATTTGTGCTAGTAACTCATCCACCCGACAAATTTCATAGTTGTCTTTAGACCTTGGGCTACCACTCCTTGGCGCATAATATTCATCATAGTTACCCTTATCTCTATTGTATCTTCTCCATTCAGTTTCACCAAATATGTTCCAACCTTGATCGTCACCCGACTTTAGAGAGTTCGGGCAAGAACCCTCCTCTAAACTTGACACCCTTTTCACCTTATTATTTTCAGAAATACTCCCCAAGACTTGTTCGTTAAGCAACATCATTTGAGACATTATCTTGGCTATGTTTTCATCCCGTTCTTGATTTTTCTCCACTTGCTCTTTTGTCATCCCAAAATTCAATGAAGACACCTGGTCTTTTTTAGTGTACCAAGCACTATTGATTTTTATCATTTCATCAAGGAGAGTAGAACCTATAGTGAACGGTTGATTCATAATTCCCCCTCCATCAAGCTGGTCAGCTGCAACTTTGTTGACTGAATCGAGGCTCCAGTAGAAGTATTGTAATAGCACGTTGTTCGGAAGTCCATGGGTCAGACATTTGACCAGCAGTTTCCGAAACCTCAACCATGTTTCATGAATTGTCTCCCTATCTACCCTCTCAAAGTTCTGAATGTGATCCCTCAATTTCACCATCTTTGATGAAGGGAAAAACTTCACATAAAATGCTTCGGTGAGCTCTTCCCACGATGTGATTGAACCTCTTGGTAGTTCGGTTAGCCACTTCGTTGTTTTTCCAGTTAGAGAGAAGGGAAACAAATGAAGTCGAACCGACTGTTGTGTAATGTTCTCAAAAGCAAATGGGCCACATGTGTCCACAAGATTTTGGATGTGCTCATGGGGATCATCATGCTCCAGCCCTCAAAATAGTCCCTTCATTTGCATGAGCTGCAACATGGTGTTAGTAATGTGGAACACTGCATTTCCCACAATCGTAGGCATACGAATAGCACCCAGGTTACCCATCTGAGTTTCATGTACATCGGGCAAGTTGCCGATATCATCATATTGTTCATGTTGGCTGATGTTGCTCCCGTTAGCACTCATTTCACTGCCTGTTCAAGAGCAACAATCAACAAACAAAAGTAAATTTGTTTGACCACAACACAATAAAATCACAAACAAATTTCAATAAGAAAATTCTGTACACCACTCCCCAGCAGCGGTGCTATTTTTGATAACGTTCAACTACACTTCATCTAATTCTAAGTGTAGGCGATCACAATCTAGTTTAAACCCAACAATGAGTTGGGGTCGATCCCACAAGGAGTGATACAAAATGGAATTCAATTAAGAAGTAAAGGTTGTGCTCTAGTCGATTCTAGAAGAAAACATTATCGAAACAAAGCAAAGTAAATTAAAGGGTCTTGACAACAAGTGTCTGATGGGGGAGATTAGGTTTGTCAAGTAACAACTTAAACAACTACGAAAACATGGGGATAATCAAGTAGAGAAGGATCCTTTGGGATGTGATCAATTAATTGCCAATTTCGCCATATGCGTGATTTTCAATTACTAAAATTCATTGAGTCTTAGTGGGTAGGCTAGACTATAGATGCAATAGCCTTCTCTCAAACAAATATTACAATTTAGGTGAGTTCTCTCGAACCTCGACAAGCATAAAAATGTAAACATCTCAAAACCTCAATGAATCTACTCTCTCTAGCTAGATTGGTAGGATAGAATTTAGATTCACTCTCTTGAGTTGAATCAACGATAACCCAATCACTTCAATCCTCAATTGATAATCTTGAATCTAAACCTCTTTCTCAAGTAAACATAGAATACTAGACTAGAATTGCAATTTTAACTACAATTGAAGAGTTAAACCTCAATTACCAATTGAACCCACTTTAAAACATTAATTAAATCAGCAATTCCTAACAACCATAAGCTAATTGAGGCAATTATTCACATAATCATACCCTCAAGAATGGGAGTTTTAGCTACACATTACAAAAAGTAAGAAATGATTATCAACTATGTTCTCCATGGGCTGGGTAATGAATTCCAAGTCTTTACAATGATTAAAATCAATTGAAATTCAAAACCCACTTGAAATCTCTACTCAAAAACTCTCAAAAATAGCAAGAACAATGTTTCAGTCTCTTTAGTTCTAAAACCCAGAGTGAGGATATGTAGGCTCCTAGATTTTTGCATTTAGGGTCATTCGGCGGATTAATTCGAGCATCGGTGACCAGGTCAGCGACGCGCCAATTGCTCCTATCCATCACCTTTTTGACTTGAATCTTTACCCTTTCAGCGTGCTGACTTTAGGAGATCGAAGTCTGGTTCGTCGACATAGTTGGCGATGCGCCAACTGTCCCTTCTTACCAACGTTATTGCTTGCATCTTCCCAGTCACTCTGTAACTTTAGGCGGACTAATGCTCCTTCGCCGATCCATTCGACAAACCGTCGAAGAATACGCTCCATCACTGAGTTTCCTTTTTTTCAAGGGCTGATAGAATGTAACTTTAGGTGAGCTAAGGGACCACTCGATGATTCGCTGAGTGGTCTTGGCGATCACTAGGGTTGCTTTTCTTCAAATTCTTCAGCTATTTTGCTCCTTTTTCCCAAAAATTTCCTTGCCCTGCTCTTTTGCCTTCATTACACCAAATCAACACTTTAACAGTTTAGAGCATAAATTTGGCATTGAGGACAATAAAACTGTAAGATACCGTACTTTGTCTCTATTCTTGCATAATATGTGGCGTAGTTTGGCATGGTTATATGAGGTGTATATGACTTGGTATCGTACATTGGAGATTAAGATTGCAAACGGGTGGGAATATCGAGGAACTAAAGTAAATTTTTAGGTCAATGGGACCCCTCACACAAAGTCCATGATTAAAGAAATGGCTCGAGTAGAACTTCACCCGTTTGAAATGTTTAAATTGTCCCATACCTTGTGGATAAGCCTATGACTGTACAACATGCTAAGAATAGTGTGTTATGAGGTATTATAATAGCACAAGGGTCGTATGTTAAGTTTTGAATTCAAGAAAATTAGTGAAACTAAGGTCGGCAAAAGTTATAGAACTTTCTCTAATAATATTTTCTCAACTTTGGGTCAAATGTCTTGGATGTTTTCTCCCAATATATAAAGAGTTAGAAGTCCTATAACCCATAAAATCGAAGGCCTACGAGTCTAGTTTACAACGCACAAAACTCTGTATCCAACCGACATCGGAGTAAAGAGTTATGAGGGTTTTACCGCGGACTGCCGGGGCAGAATCCTGGTAGCGATCCGGGTGGGGTAAAAAATGTGGTATGTCGGCTTACTCAACGTTTTAAGCCATGAAAACATTTCTTTTCACTCCTTAACCAGAAAGAAAGCTTAAGAGAGGGTTCTAATGGAGTTCTTGCATGATGAAGGTTAGTTTTTGACAATTTCTACCATTAAAGGTTGCCCCCATGCCTAGAAACGTGATCTCTACACGTGACAATCTTTTTCCCCATCTATTAGCTGCGTTTGGAGCTAGTTTTTGAAGATATAAATTGGTAGTTATAGATGTTTCTTCAAGGTTTACACTTGGTTAACTAAGGTAATCATCTCGGGACTCTTTTATTATTGTTTTTATGAAGTTCTACGGACATTTCGTCAAGTTGAGGCCATATGGAAAATCTGCCGATTTAAGCTCAATTATGAATTGTTTATAGGTGTGTACCAGCTGTATATATATAGTGTTTGCGAAGCTTAGGACATAAGGAACAACTTTTGTAAAGAAACTACGGTCATTCGAGCGTTCATTGGAAAGGTATGTTAAGGCTAAGCTACGTCCCTCATTTTAGCACCACTCCTAGGAAATTCCTAAAACGCCGAATGTGATATTTTGCTATTCTCTTGCTAGAAAGACCTTCAGTGAAAAGCATTGGGATCTCAGCTGAATTATTTTCATGATTCTATTATTTTGATATTCCACTCGTTCGGATAAATAGAGTATTCGACATCTACATGTCATTTTATCCGTTTCCTTCATTATATGTCCGCATGTATGAATCCTTATTCTTCTTTGGGTGATGTGACTTAAAATATCATGCGAGATCCTTATTACTTGTAACCAGCCCCCTTTCCCCACTAAAGTTATTATGAAAAATCTTTAAAGTTACTCACGATCTGCAAAACTCACTAATATAATTAAATGTTTAAACTATTATAACACTTGATTTTTTTGAAATACTTCTTTTATAAATTACTAGAAACCAAGTTAGAGACCAAGTAAATCACCTTAAACCTGTTATGAATATTAGCAAGGTTAGGTTATCTTTCTAAAATTTGAGTTAACTTTTCAAGCTTATTTGGAAGAGCATATCAGGTTCCATGAGATTGTTACATGTTATACGAAAGTTATTATGGGGTTATGAGAACAACACTACAAACGGGCCAAGATTGGCAACATGAAAATGGTAATATGTGGGTGCTATAAATCCATGACATGACATGCTATGCATTCTACTCCCGAGCTATAATCGGGAGGTATGGGGCCTATTGCCTATATTTATACGTATAAGACGCCGATGGCCACAGGTTGGCGTATATGATGCTAGTTAGCTACCGGGAAGCACCACCATTACTAGCATTTGGTTGCGTATGTCATGCATTTGCATCTATATATATGTATTCACGACATACGATTATACGAGCATAACATGCATATTTAAATAGTAGGGGGCCAAATGTCAGCCATGGAGATTATTTGAGTTTCAGTTTCAGGTGGTATCTCTATTACCCTCTTTCAGTAACTATTTATGATTCTACTTTCCGCTTTACATACCAGTACATTTTTATTCGTACTGACATCCCTTTGCCTGGGGACGCTTTTTTTTGTTTCGTGCGAGCAGGTACAGGTAGGGACTCTAATCGACCCACCCGCTAGGATTCAGGTTCAACAGTGAGTTGGTAAGCTCCATCTTATCCTGGGGCTATCAGATGAGGTTTACTTTTGTTGTACAGTTTGGGTATAGTCGGGGCCTTTTCCCGACACTGCTTATGTCAGTCATAGAGGCTATTGTGGACATAATATTCTGGGTTTTCTTTTGTATGTTTCAATCTCCTGCCCATAGGCTTGGCATGTATATATATGTGTGTGTAAGTAGGTATGTCTTCAGTTGGGGCCTTGTCGACTAGCTAGTACATCTTTTTTTTTTTTAGCTTGTCTACCATTATTTGTATGGTTTATTCTCATTCAGGTCATGACCTTGGGGGTCCAGGCTTCAATTTTTAGAGGTTGTGCTGCCCAATATTTTTGTCTCAAAGTTTGGTTAGCTAGTATGTTTTAGTAGGTAACTTGATCTAGTAGGGTATCTAGTGCCAGTTACGCCCCCTGTTTCGGGGCGTGACAACCTTGGTATCAGAGCAGGTCATATCCCAGGGAGGGTCTACAAGCCGTGTCTAGTAGAGTCTTTTTTATGGGTGTGTTGTGCACCACACTTATAATCAAGAGGCTATATGGAATTTAGGAATGGTTACATTTCATTAAACTGATAGATCGTGCTATAGTGCAAAAGTATAAGTACATTTGAAATCTAAATCATGCTTTATGTTTCTTATCTAACAGGCTACACTTTCTTCGGATATGGCACATCGAGAGATAGGTATGGATCCAAGGGAAAGTACTAGTCGTTCCCCAACGGGACAAAGGGATAGATTTCCCTCAGAGCACAAAGTGAATCTCCAGTACCTCTAGTACCAGCCTCCCTGACAGCTATTGAAGCTCGAGGAGATGCAGTACTACCAGCCTCACCAGTTCCATTAGTACCTGAGGAAGCTAGGGACACAGGACCTCCAGTACCTATTGTTCCTCCACCAGAGACTGGGGAGCAGAGGATGAAGGAGGCAGTTCAGTTGTTGACTAGGATGGTTTCTATTCATGAGCGACAACTGGAGTCAGGAGTAGATACTCGGAGAGATCGGTCAGAAAGTTCGAAGGTACGAGAGTTTCTTCATTTGGCCCCTCCGTTATTTACTGGATCTAATCCTACTGAGGATACCTAGGACTTTATAGACCATATATATAGAGTATTGAGGGTGATGCATGCCTCCGTCACAGAGGCTGTGGAGTTGGCTTCTTTTCGGCTACGTGATGTAGCCATCCTTTGGTATGAGGCATCAGAGAGATCTAGAGGACCTGATGCTCCATCAGCAGAGTGGGAGGACTTCTCTGAGGCCTTTCTTGCCCACTATTTTCCACGGGAAGTTCGAGAGGCCCGTCTTGACAAGTTTATTAATCTGAAGCAAGGAACCATGAGTGTGAGGGATTATAGCCGCAGGTTTAATTCTTTGGCAAGATATGCACCAGATATTATACGTACCATGAGAGCCAGAGTTCATCGTTATGTTGATTGTTTGGCAGATCATCTGATCAGATATTGTAGGGTAGCATCCCTATCGGATGATGTAGATATTTCCCGCATACAGGCTTTCGCTCAAACTACAGAGGACCTTTCTAAACGAATTCGTGATACCCGCAAGGATAGGGAGCAGAGTAAGAGGGCCCATACTATGGGGTCTTATAGGGAGCCACATGGTGATTTTAGGCCCCCATTCCATCGATATCCCCCTCGGCCAGCGGGTAGTGTCTCACCCCAGGTGCAGGGACCGCGGTTCGATCGTTATAGTCAGTCAGGACTAGGTCAGAGCTCAGGCCAGCTTGAGGGTTGTCGACAAGATCGTTCCGTACAGACAATACATTCCATTCCTCATTGTACACAGTCCGGTAAGCCACACACTGGGCCGTGTAGACAGGGTTCAGGTGCATGTTATCATTGTGGGCAGACATGACATTTTATTAGTCGGTGCCCGAGGTTGAGCAGAGGTGATCTAGCTCAGCCTTCAGGATCCACATCAGTCTCTTCACCCTCAATGCGTGCCCCATGACCAGTACCACAGTCTACTCAGGGTCGTGGTAGAGGGAGAGGTGGAGGAGATACATCAGGTTTGAATGGTGGACAGAACCGGTTTTATGCACTCACATGCCGACAGGAATCAGAGGCATCCCCTGATGTTGTCACAAGTATATTGACGATATCTTCTCAAGTTGTTTATGCATTGATAGACCCTGGCTCTACATTTTCATATATTACTCCATTTATTGCAAGTATGATTGACATAAAATTGGAGTTGTTGCCACAACCAGTTGAGGTGTCTACACTGGTTGGTGATTCTATTTTAGCTAGTCATGTCTATCGAGGTTGTACGGTATTAATTAATGATCGTCTAACCTCCACTGATTTAGTTGAGTTGATTTTGCTAGATTTTGATGTTATCATGGGTATGGATTGTTTGGCAGCTTGCTATGCTAATATTGATTGTCGTGCAAAGATAGTCAGATTTTACTTTCCAGGTGAGTCAGTCCTTGAGTGGAAGGGTAATGCAGCCACACCTAAGGGTAAGTTTATTTCATACCTTAGGGCTAGAAAGTTGATTGCTAGAGGTTGTATATACCATATGGTTCATGTACAGGATACTGAGAAGGAGCCCATGACTCTTCAGTCAATTCCTATCGTGAATGAATTTCCAATGGTATTCCCTGAAGATCTTCCAGGAATTCCCCCAGAAAGGGAAATTTATTTTGCTATAAACTTGCTTCCTGATACGCAACCTATATCGATTCCTCCCTATATAATGGCACCTGCAGAGCTAAGAGAATTGAAGGAACAATTGAAGGACTTACTCGATAATTATCAGGCAAAGTACTTCGCCATGGGGTGCTCCAGTGCTCTTTGTTCGAAAGAAAGATGGCTTCTTATGGATGTGTATCGACTATAGACAACTAAATAAAGTCACTATAAAGAATAAATATCCTCTTCCATGGATTGATGACTTATTCGACCAGTTACAATGTGCCAAATGCTTTTCCAAGATTGACTTGCGGTCTGGTTACCATCAGCTGCGAGATGTATTGCAGACTCTCCAAGATTGTAGGTTATATGCTAAATTCTCTAAATGTGATTTTTGGCTTACTTCTGTCACTTTTCTTGGTCATGTTATCACAAGTGAGGGTATTAAGGTTGATGGACAAAAGATTGAAGTAGTGATTACTTGGCCGAGGCCCTTGAATCCAACGGAGATTCGCAAATTTTTAGGCTTGGCAGGGTATTACCGAAGGTTTGTGGAGGGATTCTCTTCTATCTCTGCACCACTGACAAAATTGACACATAAGGCAACTAAGTTTCAGTGGACCGAGGCATGCGAACAGAGCTTTCAGGAACTAAAAAAAAGGCTTACCACCGCACCTATCCTAACTCTTCCAGATGGTAATAAGGGCTATGTTGTTTATTGTGATGCCTCAAGAATTTTCCTAGGGTGTGTTCTTATGCAGCATGGTAAGGTTATTGCATACGCCTCTAGACAGTTGCGGAAGCATGAGCAGAATTATCCGACACACGATCTTCAGTTGGCTACAATTGTGTTTGCCCTAAAAATTTGGCGGCATTATCTTTACGGGGTTCATACAGATATTTTCACCGATCACCGGAGCCTTCAGTATTTACTTTAGCAGAGGGAGTTGAACCTACGACAAATGAGATGGCTAGAATTATTAAATGACTACGATGTTGACATTTTATATCATCCCGGCAAAGCTAATGTTGTTGCTGATGCGCTAAGCTAGAAGTCCATGGGTAGTCTAAGTCATGTTGAAGCTGATAAGGCTGCAATTACAAAATACTTATGCCAGCTAGTTAAATTACAGGTGCGCTTAGTAGATGCATGAGGCAGAGGTGTTGTCGTTAAGAATATGGAAAAATCTTCCTTTGTGACTGAAGTGAAAAGGCGACAACATGAAGATCTTGAGCTTATAAAATTGAGGGAAAAGATTCCACAACAGCAACAACCTTTATTTGAGCAAACTGGGGATGGAGTCCTTAGATACTAGGGTCGCTTATGTGTACTGGCACTTGGAGAGCTCCTTACAAAGATTCTTTCAGAGGCCCATTATTCTAGGTACGCAGGTCACCCTGGAGCGACGAAGATGTATCAGGAAATTCGATAGATCTATTGGTGGAATGGAATGAAAAAAAGATATTGCGGAGATGGTAGCTGAATGTCCCAACTGTCAACAAGTTAAAGCAGAGAATCAGAGGCCTGGAGTCCTAACCCAGTATATTGAGCTTCCGTTATGGAAATGGGATATTATAAATATGGACTTCATCATTGGTTTGCCTCGCACTCCATGAAGGTATGATTCCATTTGGTTAATTATCGATAGGCTGACAAAATCTGCTCATTTCTTGCTCGTTAGAATGACATATTCAGCTGAAGATTATGCCAAGCTTTACATTCAGGAGATTGTTCGCCTTCACGGAGTTCCATTATCTATTATATCAGATTGAGGAGCTCAATTTACAACACATTTTTGGAGATCGTTTCAGAAGGGTCTAGGCACTCAGGTAAATCTTAGCACCGCTTTTCATCCACAAACTGATGGACAAAAAGAACGTACTATTCAGACGGTCGAGGATATGTTACGTGCTTGCGTGCTGGATTTTAAAGGAAGTTGGGATCAACATCTACCTCTTATCGAGTTCGCTTATAATAATAGATTTCAAGCTAGTATTCAGATGGCCCCTTACGAAGCACTATATGGGCGAAAGTGTAGGTCCCAATCTAGTCCAACAAGCAATTGAAAAGGTTAAGCTTATTAGAGATCGGCTTCATACAACACAGTGTCGGCAGAAGTCTTATGCCGATGTTCGCCGACGGAACTTAGAGTTTGATGTAGAAGATTGGGTTTTCTTGAAAGTATCGCCTCTGAAGGGAATAATGCGATTCGGAAAGAAAGGGAAGCTCAATCCTAGGTACGTTAGACCGTATAAGATTATTTGGAAGATCGGTATGGTGGCATACAAGCTTGATTTGCCTTCAGAATTGGAAGCAGTCCATCCTGTATTTCATGTTTCTATGTTGCGAAAGTGCATTGGAGATCCTTCACATGTTATGCCCATTAAAAATATTTGTATCGCTGAAGATTTAGCTTATGCAGAGGTACCAATAGCGATTTTAGATCGGCAAGTAAGGAAGCTTCGAACTAAAGATGTAGCTTCTGTGAAAGTGTTATGGAGAAATAACAACGTCGAGGAAATGAGGAAGGAGTACCCCCAACTTTTTACGACTTAAGGTGAGTCATATTTTGATAATTCAAAATTATTTCTTCACAACGACTTAGTTAGATTTTAAGTATCTTGAAGGTGCAATTTATATGTCTTCTTACGAGATAGATATGCAAAGCTTAGTAGTTAAAATTTTCAGAATTTGAGTTCAGGTTTGCGACTGTAACAAATAGATACTCGCAAATAAAGTCCTATGAGAAAAAAAAAAAACTCAACCAAGAAATTTTCTAGATCCATTCGCGGGCGAATGTTCATAAGGGGGGAGAATGTAAGATCCCGTACTTTGTCTCTATTCTTGCATAATATGTGTGGCGTAGTTTGGCATGGTTATATGAGGTGTATATGACTTTGTATCGTACATTAGAGATTAAGATTGCAAATGGGTGGTAATATCAAGGAACTAAAGTAAAGTTTTAGGTCAAAGTGACCCCTCAGACAAAGTCCATGATTAAAGAAATGGCTCGGGTAGAACTTCACTCGTTTGAGATGTTTAAATTGTCCCATACCTTGTGGATAAGCCTATGAGTGTACAACATGCTAAGAATAGTGTGTTATGAGGTATTATAATAGCAAAAGGGTCGTATGTTAAGTTTTGAAGTTCAGAAAATTAGTGAAACTAAGGTCGGCAAAAGTTATCGAAGTTTCTGTAATAATATTTTCTTAACTTTGGGTCAAATGTCTTGGATGTTTTCTCCCAATATATAAAGAGTTGGAAGGCCTATCACCCATAAAATAGAAGGTCTACGAGTCTAGTTTGCAACTCATAAAACCCCGTATCCAACCGACATCGGAGTAAAGAGTTATGAGGGTTTTACCGCGGACTGCAGGGGCAGAATCCGGGTCGCGATCCTGGTCGGGTCAAAAATGTGGTATGTCAGGTTAACGTTTTAAGCCATGAAAACATTTCTTTTCACTCCTTAACCAGAAACAAAGCTTAAGAGAGGGTTCTAATGGAGTTCTTGCATGATGAAGGTTAGTTTTTGATGATTTCTACCATTAAAGGTTTCCCCCGTGCCTAGAAACGTGATCTCTACACGTGGCAATCTTTTTCCCCTTCTATTAGCTGCGTTTGGAGCTAGTTTTTGAAGATATAAATTGGTAGTTATAGATGTTTCTTCAAGGTTTACACTTGGTTAACTAAGGTAATCATCTCGGGACTCTTTTACTATTGTTTTCATGAAGTTCTACGGACGTTTCGTCAAGTTTATGCCATATGGAAAATCTGCCGATTTAAACTCAATTATGAATTGTTTATAGGTGTGTACCAGCTGTATATATATAGTGTTTGAAAAGCTTAGGACATAAGGAACAACTTTCGTAAAGAAACTATGGTCATTGAGCATTCATTAGAAAGGTATGTTAAGGGTAAGTTACGTCCCTCATTTTAGCACCACTCCTGGGAAATTCCTAAAACGCCGAATGTGATATTATGCTCTTCTCTTGCTAGAAAGACCTTCAGTGAAAGGCATTGGGATCTCAGCTGAATTATTTTCATGATTCTATTATTTTGATATTCCACTCGTTCGGATAAATAGAGTATTCGACATCTACATGTCATTTTATCGGTTTCCTTCATTATATGTCCACATGTATGAATCCTTATTCTTCTTTGGGTGATGTGACTTAAAATATCACGCGAGATCCTTATTACTTCTAACCAACCCTCTTTCCCCACTAAAGTTATTATGAAAATCTTTAAAGTAACTCACGGTCTTCAAAACTCACTAATATAACTAACACTTGTTTTTTTTGAAATACTTCTTTTATAAATTATCTAGAAACCAAGTCAATCACCTTAAACCTGTTATGAATATCAGCAAGGTTAGGTTATCTTTCTAAAATTTGAATTAAATTTTCTAGCTTATTTGGAAGAACATATGAGGTTCCATGAGATTGTTACATGTTATACGAAAGTTATTATGGGGTTATGAGAACAACACTACAAATGGGCCAAGATTGGCAACATGAAAATGGTAAAATATGGGTGTTATAAATCCATGACATGACATGCTATCCATTCTACTCCCGAGCTATAATCGGGAGGTATTGGGCCTATTGCCTATATTTATACGTATGAGACACCAATGGCCACAGGTTGGTGTATATGATGTCGGTTAGCTACCGGGAAGCACCACCATTGCTAGCATTTGGTTGGGTATGTCATGCATTTGCATCTATATATATGTATTCACGACATACGATTATATGAGCATAACATGCATATTTAAATAGTAGGGGGCCAAATGTCAGCCACGGAGATTATTTGAGTTTCAGTTTCAGGTAGTATCTCTATTACCCTTATTCAGTAACTATTTATGATTCTAATTTCCGCTTTACATACCAGTACATTTTTATTCATACTGACGTCCCTTTGCCTGGGGATGCTGCTTTTTGTTTCGTGCGAGCAGGTACAGGCAGGGACTCTAATCGACCCACCCGCTAGGATTTGGGTTCAACAGTGAGTTGGTAAGCTCCATCTTATCCTGGGGCTATCAGAGTAGGTTTACTTTTGTTCTACAGTTTGGGTATAGTCGGGGCCTTGTCCCGACAGTGCTTATGTCAGTCATAGAGGCTATTGTGGACACAATATTCTGGGTTTTCTTTTGTATGTTTCAATCTCCAGCCCATAGGCTTGGCATGTATATATATGTGTGTGTAAGTAGGTATGTCTTCAGTTGTGGCCTCGTCGGCTAGCTAGTACATCTTTATTTTTTTTTAGCTTGTCTACCATTGTTTGTATGGTTTATTCTCATTGAGGTCATGACCTTCGGGGTCCAGGCTTCACTTTTTAGAGGTTGTGCTATCCAATCTTTTTGTCTCACAGTTTGGTTAGCTAGTATGTTTTAGTAGGTAACTTGATCAAGTAGGGTATCTAGTGCCAGTTACGCCCCCTGTTTCGGGGCGTGACAAAAACTTTGAAAATAAAGCCCTAAATTAGTCGAAATTCCCGACTCATCACCAATCTATGAAGATTTTGAACCAACTCTTTCATATTATCCTAAATATGAGGAACACTGCCTATCGATAATCGACTAAGAGCATCCGCCACCACATTCGCCTTACCGGAGTGATAGAGAACACTCATGTCATAGTCTTTTAATAATTTAAGCCATCTCCTTTGGCGAAGATTTAGATCCTTCTGGTAAACACACATTGCAAACTCTTGTAATCGGTAAAGTCATCTACATGAACACCATAAAAATAATGCCTCAAAATCTTTAAGACAGAAAAAACCGCCGCTAGTTCAAGGTCATGGGTAGGATAATTCTTCTCAAGAATCTTCAGTTGCCTTGAAGCATAGGCAATGACTTTCCCGTTTTGCATAAGGATACATCCTAACCCAATTCTTGAGGCGTCACAATAAACAACAAAACCATCCGTCCCTTCCGGTAAAGTCAACATCGGAGCAGAAGTAAGTCTATCCTTCAATTTTGGATGCTCTTTTCACACGCTACGGACCATATGAACTTAACCTTCTTTTGAGTCAATGCCGTCAATTGAGAGGTGATCGAAGAAACTCCCTCAACAAACTTTCTATAGTAACTGGCTAATCCCAAGAAACTTCTAATATCCGAAGGGGATAGAGGTCTAGGCCAACTCTTAACTGCATCCGTCTTCTTAGGATCTACCTCAATACCCTTACCGGTCACAATATGACCAAGAAAGCCATGAACCTTAAACAAAACTCACATTTACTAAATTTTGTAAAGAGTTGTTGGTTCTTGAGGACCTGCAACACAATCTTCAAATGATCAGTATGCTCTTCTTCACTCCACAAATAGGCCAATATATCATCAATGAACACAATCACAAACATGTCAAGGTATTATCTAAACACCTTATTTATCAAATCCATAAACACCGCCGGAGCATTAGTCAAACCAAACGACATCACCAAAAATTCATAATGACCATACCAACTTTGAAAATTCATCTTCGGAATGTCATCTTATTTCACCCTCAATTGGTGATAACTCGACCAGAGGTCAATCTTAGAAAAGTAACTTGCTCCTTGAAGTTTGTCAAACAAATCATCTATCCTTAGAAGAGGGTACTTATTATTAACGGTAACCTTGTTCAATTGCCGGTAGTCAATACACATGCGAAGCGAACCATATTTATTTCTAACAAACAAAATTGGAGCACCCCATGGAGAGATACTCAATCGGATGAAGCCCTTATCTAACAAATCTTTCAATTGCTCCTTTAATTCCTTAATTTGTGCCTGAGCCATACGATAGGGAGGAATAGAGATATGTTATGTATCTAGGAGAAGGTCAATGTCGAAGTCTATTTCCCTTTTGGGAGGAATACTGGGTAAATCATCAGGAAACACTTCTGGAAACTAATTTACAATGGGGACAGACTCAACAGTAGGGGTCTCAAAATCTATATTCCTCACCCTAACTAGATGATAAATGCAACCCTTAGAAATTATCTTTCTGGCTTTAAGACAGGAGACAAACTGACCCTTAGGTATAGAATTTCCCCCTTTCCACTCTAGGATGGGTTCATTTGGAAACTGAAACTTGACTATATGGGTTCTACAATCAATAGAAGCATAACATGAATGCAACCGATCCATTCCAAGGATAACATCAAAATCTAGCATATCAAGCTCCACAAGGTCAACATGAGTGACTCTATGGGATAAGGAGACGGGACACTTTCTATAGACCCTCTTAGCCACAACAGAATCACCAACTAGAGTAGAGACAGAAAAAGGATCTAACAACATATTCAGAAGAATATCAAACCTCATAGCCACATATGGCATCATAAAATACAAGGTAGCACCAGTGTCAAGTAAATCATAAACATCAATTTGGAAAACTTTCAACATACCGGTAACCACATACGGAGAACCCTCTTGTTAGCCACGAGTCTGAAGTACATAGAATCGGTTTTCTTTGGAGCACTTGAACCGGAACCACTAGGCGGAGCTTGTTTACCTTCTCTACCTTTAGCCGCAAGAATTTGGCAATCCCTCAGTTTATGACCACTTTTTCCACAACCAAAGCAATCATCTGTGCCGGCTAAGCACTTGCCTTCATGCTTCCTTCCACATCTAGCACAAGTAGGCTTAAATAATGACGATCCACCACCATTCCCTCCTTGAGGCTTAGGGTTAGACACCCTATCTTTGTTGAACTTAGGAGGATCATTGTAGGAACCTTGACCGGAAAACCTTTGTTGAAACTTAGAACGACGATGTCCATCAGACCTAGAGTGCGAGAAGTTACAATCACTGGTTTTGGCTCTCTTTTCCTCTTTAGAACTTTCCTTAAATTTCTCCTCTTCAATTTGTTGAGCATGAACCCCAAGATGAGGAATATCCATATCATTAATGAGCATAGCGGTACGACATTCCTTAACATTTTCTCAGACACCCCCGAAACAAACTTACTCATTCTTGCCCTAGGATCGACAACCATAATAGGAGCATATTGAGACAATTGTGTGAATTTCAAAGCATATTCCTTCACACTAAAATTCCCTTGATGAAGGTTGATAAATTCAAGCACCTTTGCCTCCCATATATCAAGGAGAAAGAACCTATCAAGAAAAGAAACTTTGAACTTTTCCCAATCAACAAGACCCGCATCTTCCGCTCTCCCTTCTTTCCATTGGTTGAACCATATTTAAGCAATACCCTTAAGTTGATAAGCGGCTAACTCCACCTTTTACACCGCCATCACTCCCATGATCATCAACACCTTGTAAACCTCATCAATAAACTCTTGAAAATTATTCCTCAACCTTATAACCATAAAACTCCGGATGATTCATTCTAGTGAAGTCCTTCATTCTAGACGCCGCCGTACCCACATTTGGGTTCAGGAGGACCGCAACCTCCATATTGACTTGGGCCGTCATGGCTTGAGCAAACACTTGAAAAGTAGCCCTAAACTCCAAATTGGTCATTTTCTTGGCCAAAGGATCAACCGAAACTTGAGGAGCTCTAAGAGGAGCCTCTTGATTCGTATTATCTCCCGCATTCCTTCTAGCATATTTCCTTCGAGTGGCCATATCCTATAGAACATCAGATAAGGATTAAGAGAGAGTCATTATAGAGTTAGACCTTATCGTACGACTTTAGAGTAATGAAAGAAGTGGAGTTTCCTAAACATATTATAGCCTCTTATTCATAAATGTGGCGTGATTCATACTCATGAACAAGACTCTATCAACGTTGCTTATGAGACTTCCTAGGACCTTTCTAAACCTTGTGCTCTGATTACAAAGTTTGTCACGATCCAAAGTAGCCCCTAGGCGTAACATGGCATATGAGACCCCGAGACGCCCCATACAAGCCACTTAGCATTCATCATACAAGATAATAAAATAAAGAGATTTAAAAGATAGTTTCAACATATAAAAGTCTTTAAAAGAAAATTAGAGAGTCTAAACATCATCTCAAAGCCATCTCGTACATAAGAATGATTGGGGCGTAGCCCGTACATTATGTTCCAAAACATAAAGTAAAGACAAAATGGAAACTAAGCTCGGTCCTCGGATGATGAGGACTCACCAATCTGTAAGGTCAGTCCCTACATTTGGGGAAATGTAGGTAAGAGTATGCATTACAACAAAATGTACTAAGTATGATAGCAATGCATAAACATACGAAAACATGCTGAAAGAGCTTTTCGCGACATGCAATGACCAAGCTAAAACATGATAAAGAGAGTTAGAAAACATGAGTCATAAAACATGGTCAATGCAAGGTAACATCTTTAGAAAATTTTGTGATATACTTCTTGAAGTAACCATAGTTCATTATTGTGGGAGATATACCTTTAACTAGCATATAGGACCATGTGAGCTATTTACATGGAATCCGGTGTCTACCCCACATCGAAAGAAAGGGTGTCTTACTTGCCAATGTAAGACCATGAACTTCTAGCTTATGTGGATCCACTAGCTAATGTATATCTAAGATAATCATCCTATGGGGGCACATAGGTATGGGATAAAGAGTTTGCTACTAGAAGCCCGACCTCTACTAACGGGGGACTTCCATCTCAATATCCTTTTTGTGCTAAGCGTAAATCCCACAGAATAATCATTTTCTTAATTTGTCTTTATTATCCATGGAAAGGTACACTTAAGTAACCAATCCAAGCTAGGTTTTATTAGCATAGCTCCTTAACTTTAATCCATTTTAGGTGAGAAGACCTTTCAACCTTAGAATTCTTTATGTGAAAAACCTTTCACAACAATTAACTACAATAACAACATATATGATTTTACTCTCAAATCAATCTACATCATATCTCATCAATTCCATAAGAACATGCATAATCCCATAATTCATGTTTCCTAGTTCAAAACTCATTTTCAATCATCAATATCTAGGAAACATGGGTTAAACATGGGTTAATGGGGGTTCATCTTAAAATCATGTAATTATGTCAATTCATGCATAAAAGTTCATAAATTAATTAAATAAATTAAAATTTAAAACAACCCATGACATGGAAGAAAACCCTAACTCGATTGGGGATTTCTAACTTTGTAAATTTGTGAATTTCAGAACTCCATCGACGAAAGGGCTCCATGGATGAAAACTATCATACCTTATTACCCAAAAGCTTAACTTCAATAGAGGAATAGGAGGCTTGATCTGGAAACCCTAACTTTCCTCTTCTTTATCTTCTAGAGAGAGAAATATTTTGTAGAGGAAGACTTATTCTTCTTTTAGGAATATGAAAGAATGATTTTCAATTGGGGAATTTGGGGTTAAAAAAACTTATATAGGGGTTTAGGTTAAGGGTAAAACGATATAGTATTAGGCTAGAATAATTACGAAAAGATCCAAAAGCCCTTAAGAAAATAACTGTCTGCATCCATTGACGGTGGGGACCAACGATCCATGGTTCAAGCTACAGACGGTCCTGGTCAGCCGTCGATGGGTTTAGAGAGTAAGTATTTGGACCTCGACTAAAGGGACCCTCCCACAGACCGTGGTTCCAACGATGGGCCGCGGGTCTCGACCGTGGATCTTTACTTTTCACTTCCAAATCTTTCTAAGTTCGGGACTCACCTACGAGACCTATCCACGACTCATGCATTAAATGACGGACCGTACTGGTAAACTATCAAAAACATACTGAAACTTCACATTTTTAGAAAAATCAGGCTTGCTAACCATGCCACCACCAGCGGGCTGTCATCCCACCTACGGTCTGTGGGTGGTGTCTGTGTTGGCACCAGGTCTATCAAAAACTGTAATTTCTAGTCTTTTCGAATCTGAGGTGTTACAAAAGATAATTTCTAAGGGTTGCTTATACCATCTAGTTAGAGTGAGGGATATGGATTCTGAAACCTCTACTCTTGAATCGGTCTCCATTGTTAATGATTTTCTAGAAGCGTTTCCTGACGATCTACCCGGTGTTCCTCCCGAAAGAGAAATATACTTCGGTATTGAGCTTATCCCAGACACGCAACCCATATCTATTCCTCCTTACCGAATGGCCCCAACATAAATTAAGGAATTAAAGAAGCAATTGAAAGATTTGTTGGATAAAGGTTTCATTGGACCTAGTATCTGTCCATGAGGTGCTCCAATTTTGTTTGTTCGAAAGAAATATGGTTAGCTTCGTATGTGCTTCGATTACCGTCAGTTGAACAAGGTTACCATTAAGAATAAGTATCTTCTCCCAAGGATAGAAGACTTGTTTGATCAACTACAAGGAGCAAGTTACTTCTCTAAGATTGACCTCCGATCGGGTTATCACCAATTGAAGGTTAAAGAAGATGACATTCCAAAAACCACTTTTCAAACTTGATATGGTCATTATGAGTTTTTGGTGATGTCCTTTGGCCTGACTGATGCTCCAGCCCTATTTATTGATTTAATGAATAGGGTGTTTAGACAATACCTTGACATGTTTGTGATTGTGTTTATTGCTGTTATATTGATCTATTCAAGGAGTGAAGAAGAACACAACAATCATTTGATTATTGTGTTGGAAGTCCTCAAGGACCAACAACTCTTTGCAAAGTTTAGTAAGTGTGAGTTTTGGTTATGATCCGTGGCTTTTCTTCGTCACATTATTTTCAGAAAGGGCATTGAGGTAGATCCTAAGAATACGGATGTGGTTAAGAGATGGCCTAAACCTCTATCCCTTTCAAATATTAGATATTTCTTGGGTTTAGATGGTTACTATAGAAGGTTTATGGAAGGGTTTTCTTTGATTGCCTCTCTATTGACGACATTGACCCAAAAGAAAATTAAATTCTTATGGTCGGAAGCTTGTGAGAAAAGTTTTCAGAAATTGAAAGATAGACTTACTTCTGCTCCGCTGTTGACTTTACCAGAAGGAACCAATGAGTTTGTTTTTTATTGTGATGCTTCAAGAATTGGGTTAGGATTCATCCTTATGAAAAATGGGAAAGTCATTGCCTATGCCTCAAGTCAACTTAAGGTGCACGAAAAGAACTATCCTACCAATGATTTAGAACTAGCGGCAGTTGTGTTTGCTTTAAAGATTTGGAGGCATTACTTATATGGTGTTCATGTCGATGTATTTACAGACAACAAAAGTTTGCAATATTTATTTAAACAGAAGGATCTAAATTTTCTCCAAAGGTGGTTTGAATTACTAAAGGATTATGATATGAGTATTCTCTATCACCCCGACAAAGAAAATCTAGTGGCGGGTGCTTTTAGTCGATATAAAATGGGTAGTGTTGTTGATGTAGAGGATGGTAAGAAGGAGTTGGTTCGTGATGTACATAGATTGGCCCGTTTGGATATTTGGTTGGTTGACTTCACCAAAGGCGGTGTTATCATCCATAATGGTTTAGAATTTTCTTCTTTTGTTGGAAGTGAAAGCTAAGCAAGGTCTTGACCCGATCTTGATTGAATTGAAGGAAACGGTACTTAAGAATCAGTTGAGGCTTTCTCCCCAGGGGGAGATGGAGTACTTCGATAACAAGGTCATTTGTGTGTTCCCAATGTAGATTACTTTAGAGGGCAAATCTTATCAGAAGTCCATAGTTCCTGATATTCCATTCACCTGGGAGCCACCAAGATGTACCGTGACTTGCGGGAATTTGATTGATTTTTTCATATTTGTGTGCATTTGAGTATGAGTTGCATATAGACATTATGAAATGGTTTTTGAACATGCTTTAGTTTGGAGTTGATGTTTCCTCCTCGTATATGTGCATTTATGTGATTGCATTCATGTTGGGATGCTAGATCTAGTTCCTACCCTCCTCATGATTCCCTGATTTCCATTCAAGGATGAATGTTCCCAAGGGGGAGGTATTGTAAAACCTTGATTTTGAAAAGAAGGAAAACTTGTAGGTTTCCTAAATATGGTGCCAGTACCGACAAAATCACTGATGGTCCGTCATTCGAACCACAGACCGTATGTGGTAAATTCAGATGAGTTAAAATTGTCTAGTCCCAGTACTCTTTTACGTTTCACTGGGACGATCCGTCGTTCAATGTACAAGTCGTAGGTTGGTCTCATAGGTGAGTCCCAGACTTATGGAAATTTTGAGGGCCAAAATTGGGAAATATGGTGGCCATGTATGGTCTGTAGGTTGACCAACAGACCGTACATGGATCCTATCATTGAAAGGTCCAGAAATAAGTTTGTGAACCCCACCGACGGTTTACCAGGACGGTCCGTAGTTGGACCTACGGATCGTGGGTCTAAATGTCGATGGGGTCCGACAGTTATTTTGGAAGGAGCTTTGGGTCTTTTCCTAATTGTTTAACCCATTACTATGTCATTTTACCCTCTACCCTAAGCCCTATATAATGATTTTAAACCCCCAAATCACCTAGTTCAATTCATTATCCTAAATTGCCAAAAGTTGATCAAGTTCATCCTCTCAATACATTTGTTTCCAAGAAAGAAGAAGAAGTCTAGGGTTTCAAGATCAAGTCTCCAATTCACCCTTTTTTTGTTGAGGGCTTTAAACTCTAAGGTATGATATTCTTCACCTATGAAGCTATTTCCTCCATAGGGTTCCTAAAATCCGTAATTTTGTTAAAGTTAGATTCCCCAATAAAATTAGGGTTTATATTCAATTGTCATGGTTCCTTTCAATGTTGATCCAATTGATTGTTTTATGTTTTCTTATGCATGAATATAAGTAATTGCATGCTTTTATGTTGAATTCCCATGAACCCATGCTTAAACCATGTTTTCAAGACTATGATGATCAAAGGTGGGTTTGAACTATGCAAGATGAATTTATGAAGATATGCATGTTCTTTATTAAATTGATGAAAATGATTTAAGTTGCTTTGAGAGTAAAACAACAATGTTTTTTTTGTTGCTGTGAAAGGATTTCTCACATACTACTCAATACGTGAATGTGAAGGGGATTTCTCACATAGGGATTCTTAGAATTTAAAGATTTTCTCAACTAAACTTTGAATCAATATTTAGGAGCTATTCTAATGAAATCTAGCTTGGATTGACTACTTGATGTGTCTTCCATGGATGATAAGGCAAGCGGCGATTACCCATGTCACTTAATGATAAGACAAGAAAAGACTAATGACTTTTCCGTGGGATTTATGCTTAGCACCGAGTGGACAAGAGGCGATTACCCATGTCCCATAAACCTAATAAACTATGTGCCACCATAGGTTTATCTTACATAGACATTAGCTAGTGGATCCACTTAAGTTAGAAGTTCATGGTTCTTACCTTGGCAAGTAAGGACATCTCTTTTCGGTGTGGGATAGACACCGGATTCCATGTTATAGCTAACATGGTCTATATGTCGGTTAATGGCTAGTTCTCACAATAATGAACTAGGGTTACTTCTAGAAGTATCTCATAGCGTTTAAAAGATGTTTAGCTTGCTTTGACATGATTATAATTTTGTTTTATAACCTTTTTTCTTATGGTTTAATTTGGTCATTGCATGTCATGAAAAGTTCTTTTAGCATGATTTTATAACTCCTGTGCATTGCTATCATACTTGGTATATTTTTTGTACTAACGCATACTCTTGCCTACATTGTTTTACTAATGTAGGGTCCGACGCTCCTATTCTTCATCCTCGTGGCTAGTGATCACCTTAGTAGCTTTTGAAGAGTGGCGAGTCCTCATGTTCTGAGGATCGAACCCTTTATTTCTTATTGTCTTTACTTTTCCATATTGTATGTGATGTATGGGTTACGTCCCAATCACTCTTGATGTAATAGATGGCTTTGAGACTATGTTAGACTTCCGCTTCGTTTTGTGAAACTCTTTGATATAAAACTGTCTTTTGAACTCTTTCCATTCTAATTTTGTATGATGTATGCTAAGTGGCATGTGTAGGGCCTCTCAGGATCTTATACACCATTTCACGTCTAGAGTCTACTTTTGGATGTGAAAAACTTGGTATTTAGAACACAAGGTTTAGAAAGGTCATAGAATGTCTTATAAGCCACGCCGAGTAGAGTCTTATTCATTAGTGTGAAGCATACCACATTTATGACTATGAAGTTATCAGATGATTAGGAAACTCCACCTCTTTCTTTTACTATAATTTCGTTCAATATAGTGTAACTCTATGTGTCCTTCTCCTAATCCCTATCCGATGCTTTTCAGGATATAGCCCCTCGAAGAGCTTACATTGGGAGGAATGTGAATGAGAATGTGGAACGAGAAGCTCCTCCTCAAGCTCCTCAAATTCCGGTCAACCCTTTGATGAGCAAGTGACTAATGTAGAGTTTAGGGTGACTTTTCAAGTATTGGCCCAAGACACGATGACTCAAGACAATAGGGAGGTTGTGGTCCCCGTGAACCCAAATATGTGTTCGACTAAATCTAGACTGAGGGACTTCACTAGAATAAATCCTTTGGAGTTTCATGGTTCCAAGGTTGAGGAAGATTCTCAAGAGTTCATTGATGAAGTTTTAAAGGTGTTAATGATCATGGGAGTGAAGCCGGTGGAATTGGCCGCTTATCAACTTAAGGGTGTTGTTGAAGTTTGGTTCAACCAATGGAAAGAAGAGAGGGCGGTTGATGCGTGTCCTCTTGATTGGGAAAAGTTTAAGGTTGCTTTCTTTGATAGGTTCTTTCCCCTTGAGATAAGGGGAGGCAAAGGTACTTGAATTCATCAACCTTCGTCAAGGAAGCATGATTTTAAAGGAATATGCTTTGAAGTTCACACAATTTTCTAGATATGCTCCTACTATGGTTGTCGATCCTGGGGAAAGGATGAGTATGTTGTAATCGGGAGTGTCCGAGATGGTAGTCAAGGAATGTCGTACCGCCATGCTCATCAATGATATGTACATTTCTCATCTAATGGTGCTGCTCAAAGAATAGAAGAAGAGAAACTTAAGGAAAGATCTAGGGAGACAAAGATGTTATAGCTCATATGGTCTCTATGTCGATTAATGACTACTTTCCATAATAATGAACTAGGGTTACTTCTAGAAGTATCTCATTGCGTTTAAAATATGTGTAGCTTTCTACAATGATTATGATAGTTTTTCTAACCTTTTATCTTATGGTTTAATTTGGTCATTGCATGTAATGTAAAGTTCTTTTAGCATTATTTTATAACTCTTGTGCATTGCTATCAAACATGGTACATTATATGTACTAACACATACTCTTGCCTACATTGTTTCACTATTGTAGGATCGACGCTCCTATTCTGCATCCTCGTGGATAGTGATCACCTTAGTAGCTTTTGAAGATTGGTGAGTCCTCATGTTCCGAGGACCGAACCCTTTATTACTTATTGTCTTTACTTTTACATATTGTATGTGATGTATGGGTTACGTCCCAATCACTCTTGTTGTAATAGATTTCTTTGAGACTATGTTAGACTTCCATTTTGTTTTGTCAAACTCTTTGATATAAAACTGTCTTTTGAACTCTTTCAATTCTATTATCTTGTATGATGTATGATAAGTGGCTTGTGTAGGGCCTCTCGGGGTCTTATATGCTATGTCACGTCTAGGGACTACTTTTGGTCGTGACACACTCGATGCCATTGTAGGCTTGCCCAGAATATAGGCTCGGGGCATGATAAATTTGATATCAAGGCACTAGGTTAAAATGACTTAGGGAGTTTATAAAGTCATGTCTAATAGAGTTTCAATTATGGTATGAAGCGCGTCACATTTACAATTGAGAGCCTGTAAGAAATTTAGAGAATGTTACTTTCATTCATACTTCTAGTTGTGCTATGAAGTTGAGCTTTAATGATATGATCACAACTCATGTGTTTCTCCTTTTCTATCAATTGTTCGTTGTCTTTGAGGGATGAAAGATGATGTAAAGATAAATTATTTTAGAAGTGTTACTTTCAATTAGAAGTCTCTCCTTTTCTATCAATTGTGTTTTGTCTTTGAGGGATCAAAGATGATATAAAGCTAAATTCATATAGATATGTTACTTTCGAATAGAACCATCAAGAACGGGAGAGGTTGCTCAAAGACTCTAGGGGATAATGGACCAATCTCTTTGTTCATTCGAGTGTAATTTTTCTAGGAGATATACTCTTATTCCTGCCTATGATGATACTACTATGATCATAAACAAGGTTGTTTATAAAGCAATACGGCGAAAGTGGATTCATGTCCATCATATGAGTTGTACCATTTGTGGGAAGTATCACTGATAATGCTCAACTACACTTCTTCCAATTCAAAGTGTAGGCAGTCGGCTAACAAGTATAAACCCAACTACGAGTTGGGGTCGATCCACAGGGAGTGATATGATAAAGAATTTAACTACGAAGTGAAAACGTGTTCTAATCATTTGTAGAGGTAAAAGACTTCGAAACATAAAATAAATCACGAAGTTTCAATGATTAATATCAAATGGGGGGATTTAATAACCAATTTATGACAGGGAACAAGTAACACAAGAATTAAATGATTAAAGAGAAGACCTTAGGAATGTGATCAATCGACTGTTAATTTCACTTAATGGGTAATTACTAACTGCTTTAAGTTGTTGAATTGCAATGGGTAGGCTAGGTTTTGAATACGATAGCTATCTCTCGATCAACTATCATGTTTCGTGTGAGTTCTCTCAAACCTCAACAAGCTTAACACAATACCAACCAATCCAATTCCTTAATTAACCCACTTTCTCAAGTTGGGTAGTAAAGACGCAATCAAACCCACTTTCTCAATATCAATTAATCATTCTACTCTAATACCTATTTCTCAAGCAAGCATAGAGAGCTAAGCTAGAACTGAATTTGCAACTTCAGTTCATCAATTAAAACATTAACAAACATTTGAACCCATGTAAAAACAATATTAAATTCAACAATTAATAATATCCATAAGCTAATTAATGCATTCGACTACATGATCACACCCCTTAGGTAGGGGGTTTTAGACAAACATAAAGAAAAGTAAGAAATCGTTACCAACAAGATGTTCCATCTGAATTGTTAACAATCTGCAATACCAATTGCCAAAATTTAAGCTAAAATCCTAAAAACTCAAATACGAGATCCAATTCTTCTCCAAAATTGTTCAACTCCTTCCGAAAAATGAATTATACGTTCCTAAAAACTCAGCACAGAGATCACTCGGTGAAGTTAGTCAGGATCGCCGGTCGATCGTGCAATCCGCCGAGTTGCTCTTCTTCTCGCCTTTTGGCTGGGCTCCTGCATCCAATTGTTCTGGAACTTTTGACGAGTTAGATCGTGGTTGCCAATCCATTCGACGCATCACCGAATTTTCATTGTGCTCGCTAAGTTGGTTTGGTACATGGGCTACTTCGCTGGAACTTTTGGCGAGCTGGAAGCTCACTCGGCGAGTTGCCGAGTGGCTTTTGCGAGATTCAGCTTATGTTTTCTTCAGTTTTCCAACTTTTTCATTTCTTTGCACCTCGTAATGTCCTTGCATTGATTGTAAACCTTCATTGCTACATATCAACACATTAACATCTGTTATGAGCACAAAATAGGCTTTGAGGACACTAAATCACTGAATAATAAGCCCCAAATGAGTTGAAATGCCTGACTCATCAATACACCCCAACTTCTTCCGATTCGAAGTGTAGGCGGTCGATAACAAGTATAAACTCAACTATGAGTTGGGGTCGATCCCACATGGAGTTATATGATAAAAAATTCAACTACGAAGTGAAAACGTGTTCTAATCATTTGTAGACGTAAAAGACTTCGAAAGATAAAATAAATCATGATGTTTCAATGATTAATATCAAATGGGGGGGGGATGTAGTAACCAATTTATGACAGGGAACAAGTAACACGAGAATTAAACGATTAAATAGAAGACCTTAGAAATGTGATCAATCGAATGCTAATTTTGCTTAATGGGTAATTACTAATTACTTTAAGTTGTTGAATTACAATGGGTAGGCTAGGTTTTGAATACGATAGCTATCTCTCGATCAACTATCATGTTTCTAGTGAGTTCTTTTGAACCTCAACAAGCTTAACAATACCAAACAACCTAATTCCCTAATTAATCAACTTTCTCAAGCTGGGTAGTAAAGATGCAATCAAACCCACTTTCACAAGCTAGATTTTAAATACACAATCATTTCAACTATCAATCAATCATTCTTATCTAATACATCTTTCTAAAGCAAGCATAGAGAGCTAAACTAGAACTGAATTTGCAACTTCAGTTCATCAATTAAAACATGAACAAACAATTGAACTCATGTCAAAACAACATTAAATTCAACAATTAATAATACCTATAAGCTAATTAATACATTCGACTACATGATCACTCCCCTAAGGTAGGGGGTTTTAGCAACAAGATTTTCCATCTGAATTGTTAAAAACTGCAATACCCAATGCCAAAATTTAATCTAGAATCCTAAAAACTCAAATACGAGAACCAATTCTTCTAAAAAATTGTTCAACAAATATAAGAATGTAAAAACTCCCAAAAAACTCAGGATAACACAATACGGGAGCTCTTTTTCTCCTTTCAAAAAATGAATTTATTCGTTCCCAAAAACTCAGCATGGAGACCACTTAGTGAAGTTAGTCAGGATCGCCAGTACATTTGGCGATCCGCCGAGTTGCTCTTCTTCTTGCCTTTTGTCTTGGTTCCTGCATCCAATTGTTCTGGAACTTTTGGCGAGCTAGATCGTGGTCGCTGATCCATTCGATGCGTCGCCAAATCGTCCTTGTGCTTGCCAAGTTGGTTTGGTACATGGGCTACATCACTAGAACTTTAGGCGAGTTGGAGGCTCACTCGGTGAGTCGCTGAGTGGCTTTTGCGAGCTCCAACTTATGTTTTCTTCAGCTTTTCAACCTTCTTCACTCCTTTTTGCCTCGTAATATCCTTGCCTTGCTCTTAAACCTTCATTGCTGCATATTAACACATTAACATCAGTTATGAGCATAAAATATGAATTTAGGACACTAAATCATTGAATAATAAGCCCTAAATGAGTCGAAATTCCCGACTCATCAACACATCCCCAACTTAAACTTTTGCTTGTCCTCAAGTAAAATACAAGATCAATCAAGCCAACAGGGATGATGACAAATAGTGCTCCTCGAGAATCAACATGAATGCACACAAGGTTCAATATACACATGCAATGTTTAATTGTGCACTAAAAGTTTCAAACTATGACTGGCCATCATCAAATAGAGTTCAAGTTCACAATGCTCACTTCAAATGCAAATTCATGCTCAACATGAGTATTTGAATGCCTTCACATCAAGAATGATTCCATGCTCTCACAAAACCAACGAAGGAATATAAATTAAGGAATCAAAATCAACTCTCACACTCCCAATGAGAAACACATGCACGATTTTACCCATTGGCTTGCCCATGTTTTCCAACCATCACATCATTCAGCTCATGCAAGATCAAAATGATGTTTCAAGGCTTTTTATTGGGTTGAGGGTACAAGTATGACCATTTTGGATTAGTGACTTCTACCTTCATGAAGCATGACTCAAATTTCACTTCTTCTCTTTTTCTTTCATCCTTTTGATCTTCACAACTCACCTTTGGCATATTCAAAGAACACAAATTTTTGGGTATAGCTCATCAGATACCCCTTTTATTTCCATAATATTGCTCAATGGATAAAATTTTATCAATTCTTTTTCTCTTTTCACCTTTTTTTTATATGGAGATGTTCCATCTTTTTCTTCAACACAAGTTCCCAAGGGTAAATTTCACGAACTTCTTGCTCGATTTCTTTCCTCATTCTTACCACACCACATTCAAACAAACCAATGCTTCATGAAGGCTTTAGGTGGGGAGGACAAGGCCATTTGTGTTGATGTTTCATCCAAAGAAAAGGTTAGACTCAAATGGTGTCAAGCTAGGTTCACACACTCAAAAGGTGGTCACACAAAGATATAGGAATTAGGTTCACTCTCAAAAACTTATGCCTAAGATCATTTCCTTCATTCACCAAAAATAGTCAATTGGAAAACCAGGCAAGTTCTAGGTATATACATACATATATTTCAAGTAAACCTCACCACACAAGGCATTCAAAAAAATCATCGATCATGAATCTACAAGTTAAGCTTGAGTGCAATGATCATTCCAAGACTCCCTTCGACAATCCGACTAGTCACAATGAGATGCTAAGAGTTCACACATGAATTATGCAACTCAAATTACCTCGTTGGACTTACACAAGCACATTGTTCATCAAGAGCACTATTCAAGTCATCGGTATTGATCACAACTAACGCTCGAGTACACGAGAATAGCAATCACACCAAAATCAAGTAGTCAGGAGAAAGATCAATGATTTAAAATGAACATTCATAATTAAATCAATCAAGAGAGATCTTCACCTCACCAAAAATAACTAAGCAATGTCCTTAATGTAAAATAAAAAAGAAAAGTTGTCACGACCCAGGGGTAAACCCTAGATGTAACAAGGCGTACAAGACCCCGAGAGGCCTCATACAAGCCACTTAGCATATCATAACATAAAGTAATAGAAATGAGCAGAAATTTAAAACATTTTCAACAACATCAAAGTTTCATAAAACTAAGCCGAAGTCTACTACACTTTGTCTCAAACCATCTAAAACATGAATATCTTGGGACACACCCCATAAAATAATGTTCAAAACATAAAATGAAAAAACATAAGGAAATGGTGGTCAAATCTTTGAATGCTATGAGGACTCAGCAATCTTCAAATCTTGCTCTACTATGATCCTAGCCGCGGGGATGAGAGTCGATATCGTCGAACCCTACATTTGGATAAGATATTTAGGCAAGAGTATGCGTTAGTACAAAAATATACTAAATATGATAGCTTGCATAAACATCAACATAAGCATAAGAGTTAGACAATATAAGTCATAAGCATAATTAATGAACATAAATCATCATAACATAGGAGGAACACTTCTTGAAGTAACCTCAACTTATCATAAGTCAAGACTTGGGTCTTTTTCCTCTAGTCATTCATATCATGGAAGGAAACTCAAGCAACAATCTAAGATAATCATTGTTCATAACATGTAAATCTATTTCTTAAAATCATACTTGCCTTCCTTAAATATCATCTAAGCTCATCAGTTATCCTTCTCATCTTTAGCTTACCTTTTATAGACATGGGAAATCACCTCCTTGCCTTCCTATAAAGGCTCATGGGTAGTCGCCTCTTACCTTACATAAAGGCTAATGGGTAGTATCCTCTTGCCTTACATATATGGTCATGGGTACTCGCCTCCATATCCATTTTATGGGATCATAGGTATTCGCCTCCATGCACAACATCCTACACCATGGGTATTCGCCTCCACATCATTTTATATATAAGATACAGGTATTTGCCTCCATATCTTTCATTAAGGGATCATAGGTATTCACCTCCATGTCCTTTCTATAAAGGCTAATTGGTAGTAGCCTCTAGCCTTGCTACTTTGAAACCATGGAATAAGGGTAGTCGCCTCACATTCATCATCATATGACATGGGTAATCACCTCATGTTTTGTAACTTAGGAATATGTGAGATCACCTCATATCATTCTCATGTGGAGGTTATGGGTAATCACCTCAAGCCTTGTCAATTTCATAATCTTTTAATCTAGATTCATTTTAGGTGAGCACTCCTTTCAACTTAGATTCATTTAATGTTAGAAAGTCTTTCACATTAATACATTCCTACTTAAGCAATTCATGTGGGAACTATCCCTTCCACAACAATTACATCAATTATCAACAATTCATAAAATCCTCAATTTCCCCTTTCATGGAGTAAAACCCACATACATTATATTTATCCTAGAATCATGGGTTAGGCATGGGTACATGTAAATTTGTTCTAAAATCATTGAATCTACTCAAGTCAAGCATAAACAATCATAATCCACTCATTTGGATAAACATTCATTAATACCCACACTTTTAGAAGAAACCCTAACTAGAATTGGGGAATTTATACTTCTAAATTAGGAAATCATAAGGGGATCCATGGAAGAAAGGATTCCATGGATGAAAATCTGATGAGTCTGAGATTTCAACTCATTTAGGGCTTTGTTTGGATAGTATAAGTATCCTCAAATTCCTAATTTATGCTATAAACTGATGTTAAAGCATATATTTTCAAGTATATGAGCCGAGGAGCAAGGCAAGTATAGTACTAGGAAAAAAGGAGCAAAACAAGCTAAAGAAGTGGAGAAAAAGCAATCCTGGTGATCGCGAAGACCACTTAACGAACCGCCGTGTGGCTCTTCAGCTCGCCTAATGTTTCAGTGTGCCAGCCCAGGGGAAGAAACCAAGTCGGTGATAGAAATGGGTAGTCGGTGAATTACCGATCGGTTCCGCGACAAACAACTGGATTTCCCAAAGTTACAGGACTTGGGGATGCTGAGAAACAATGCAATTTGGCGATGGAAGAGAGCAAAGGGTGGATCGCCGAGCCAGTCGGCGAGCCCGACTTATCTGGCCCAATGGTTTTTCAGGCCATATTTTGGGCAACTATAAATTGAGTTTTGAACTGTAGATTTAGCATCATGCTATTATACGATCTTTGAGTATAGTTTTCTTTGAGTCTGAGAGTTCCATTGTAGACTTTGAAGCTTTTGGAGGATCAAACTTGAGGATTTACAAGTGGGTCTTTGAATTTAACCTCTGGAAAACATTATAAAGGCTTGGAGACTATTACCCAGCTCATGGCTAATCGAGTTGGTAATTGTTTTTACCTTTTTATGATGTTTAGCTAAAACCACAATTCTTGGGGTGTGATCATGTGATTATGTGTTTAATTAGCTTATGGGTATTGTTAATTACTGATTTAAATGCTTAATTGAAGTGAGTTTTAATTGATAGCTGTGTTTTAATCTATGAATTGTAGTTGCAAATGCAGTTCTAGTCCTGTGTTCTTAGCTTGCTTGAGAGAGAGGTTTTGGAACCAAAGCTTTCAATTGATGATTGTAGGTATTGGGTTGATATGGATTTAGCTTGAGAGAGTGAATCCTAAACCCAATCCTACCTATCTAGTCGAAAGAGTAGATAAATTAAGGTGTGGGCTATTCTTATTTGTTAAGCTTGTTAATGTTCAAAATAAATCACTTGATTCGAAATAGTTGTTCGAGAGAAAACTATTTCACTTATAGCCTAGCCTATCCACTGATATTTAGCTATTTATTAGTAGTTTTAAATATCCATATAGTGAAATTTGCCTATAATCGATCACATCCCGTGAATTCCTCTCTATATTGTCATTCCCTTAGCATTTGATTGTGTTGTAGCTGAAAATTGCAAATCAAAACCCCCCATCTGACATTCGTGTCACCCCCTTTAGACTTGTTTACATGTATTTTTCGATAATTTCTATTCCTATAGCTAATTAAACCACGTTTGTAATTCCTAATTGAATTTGAACACGTACCGCTCCCTGTGGGTTTGACCCCAACTCTTTGTTGGGTTTTATATTGACTAACGATCGTTTGAATCTAGAATTGGTTGAGGTGTGTTCGAAACGTTAATCAAAATGGTGTCGCTGCCGGGGAGTGGTGTTGTTTAAAATTCTTTTATCGAAGTTGAATTGTGATCTTTGTGGTTGTAGTTGAATCAACTTACTTTAGTTTTTGTTTTGTGTTGCTTGTGTTGAACAGAGGAACATATGAGCGTAAACGGGAGTAATGGTAGCCAAGTGGGTCACCAAGACGATATTGGGAATCTTAATGATGTGAATGACCCAATCCAATTAGGTGGAGTTGGTGCCATTCGTCTACCTCCTATTGAGGCTAATGCAGTCTTCCATGTTACGAGCACAATGCTACAACTTCTCCAAATGAAAGGATTATATGAAGGGTTCGCCCATGAAGACCCTCATGAGCAAATTAGGAACTTCGTGGACGTTTGTGGTCCGTTCTCATTCAAGAATATATCACAAGCATCAGTCCATCTCAGGTTGTTCCCATTCTCTCTAATGGCTGAAGCTACAAAATGGTTGGCTGAATTGCCGAGGTATTTCATCACCTCTTGGGATGAACTTACCACAACATTCTCTATGAGATTCTTCCCCCCATCCAAGATGATGACCCTTAGAGACAGCATCCAAGGTTTCAAACGCTTGGAGGGTGAGCCTATCCGTGAGACGTGGCTGAGATTTAAGAAGTGGGTACTTCAATGCCCGACTCACGCACTTCCAAACAATGTGCTGCTGCAATACTTTTATAGGAGTCTTGACTCAGTGAACAAAAGAGTTGTTGATCAACTTGTTTCCGAGGGTATAATGCAACAAACCTATGAAATAGCGCCGCAACTCCTTGATGGAATGACCAAGATAAAAAGAGCATGGTATACTCGTGAGCACCAAGTGTCCCCTCTCACTTTTAGAATGACAAAAGAGCAGATCTAAAAGGATCAAGAGAGGGACCAAAATATGGCCAAAATGATGACCCAGCTGGATATCTTAGCAAAAAATATGATGGGTAGTGGTGCAAAGAGTGTTAATGTTGTTGGTGTTGGCGGAGTGAATCCCGAAGAAGCTCATTTTGAAGCGTTTTATAATGAAGAAGTGAATTCCTTGCAAATCAAGGAGGTGGATATTGAGCAAACTATCCAAGGCCGGGTGGAAACCCGGGTTGGAATCGAGATGAGGGATGGAGAGACCGTGACAGAGATTGGCGTGATCGTAATGCCACTTGGAAGGAAAGAGAGGGTGACAAGGACATGTACGTCTCACCCCACGAGCATCAAAATCCCAAGGAGTCTGAAAATGTCTGTACGGAAGACATGCTCTCACGTATTTGAAACAAGTCGAAGGGTCGGACAAAGTGTTGAAGGAGATGAAGGAGGATGTCTCTACACTTAATCAGATGGTCACCACTTATTCCGTGTCAATCAAGCAGTTGGAGACCCAAATGGATCAAATTTCTTCTCATTTGAACCCAAGGACAAAAGGGGGCCTACCACGTCATACCTTGGCAAATCCGATGAATGATCTGTGAATTGGTATTTTCGTCGTGCCATGACGTTAACTAAGGCACTTCTTGGGAGGCAACCCAAGTTTTTGATGCTTTAGTTTTTGATTTTGAATAACGGGTGTTAATTGTGCAGGTTGGAAAGTGAAAAGTGTTGGAAAATGGATAGTTTGGCGAGCCAAAGTCCAGTCGGCAACCCCCGACTTGGACCGCCGTTGAAACCATCAACCTTAAAGGGGAACTCTATAAAACTCGGCAGGATATATGCTCAATCGATGACTCACCGAACAGGTCGGCGAGCCCAGACTTTGTCCGCCGTTTGAACCCCCAATTTGCTGGGAGTTCTGTAAAACTCAGTGAGTTAAATGACTACTCGGCGCATCGTCGAGTGGTTCGGCGGGCCTGACTTACTCCGCCGAAGGGAGCGCGAACCGAAAGGTTTTAAAGGCCAAACGGTTTAAAATTTCAAAATCCTTCATCTTCTCCCATTTTTTACTCCAGTACTCTCACTCCCTACTTTAGATCTTTCATATTTTTCATATTTTTCCTCGTATCTTGTGAAATCTTTTCTCGGATTGTGGAACTTTGCCGCCTAGTATTACAATCTATCATTTTCGGCACAAAATGTTGGTTTTCCGAACCCCAAACTCCATATGTGGTTGAACTTGAATGCAAATCAGTAAATTTTTGTTCATAATTATTGGGTAGTTGATTATAATCGTTGTTAATTATCGGATTGCCCGTAATGAATTAAATTAGTGTCTAATTGTGTTTTATTAATTGATTCGGGTGTTCTTGCTTGATTAAATCGAGTCTAAATTTTTGGGTTGCGGTGAAATTGTATTGGGTCTAGTGGGGTGAAGTCTAAGTAACCCCAAATTATGCTAAATGATGTAATTTGCCAAATGAAGGAGCATTTGACGTCATTCTTAAGGGCAAAGGACGTCAAATAGCCAATTTTGGCCAAATCGGTGGAAGTCTGAGTACCCCGAGGGCATCGGTAGTATGGGCCTTGTTTTAATTTGACAATGTATGTGTTTAATTTTTTTTTCGGGGGCTGCGGGTTGATTTTAAAAAATGGGGTTGAAAACTAGCACGAAGTGCCATTTGGTGAGCCAAGTCGGGCTCGTCGAGTGGTTCGACGGTTTGCCAAGTCCCCCACAGATCACTTTAATTTCAATCAATCATTGAGTTATGTTCTGTACCTTTCGGTGAGATGCCTGAGCTCGCCGAGTGCACTCGGCGACTCGCTCCAAGGCAATGCATGAGACTCTCTAGTTTCAGCACAAACTTTGGTTCCAGAGCCACCAGTATAGGGTCCTCCTCCCCGGTCTCTCAACAGACTAAAGGCTGAGGGATTGAGGACTATTCTATAGGAGAAACGATTGTCCATAGATGGAATGGTGGACAGGTATCAAGAGATATCAAACACCATCAAGTTCCATAAGTTTGAGATTTTTCACTAAACCTCGGGGCACCTACATTCCTAATTGGGTCCGGGAGTTCTACTCGCTTACGGAGACATGGTGCCTAAAAGAAAGAAGAAGGCTAGGACCTTCAAACCAGTATTCTCTATAATAGTCTAGGGTAAGGAAGTGAAGTGTGAAAGTGAGGACATAAATGCTTTTTTGGGGTGTACTGATAAATCCATGCACGATTATATCGACCTGATTCAAAGAAAGACCTTAGAGTACTTAAAGGGTTGGCTGGCACCCCTTCTCTCTGACATCACCCCGAGGTGGATTGAGGCCGGAGCACCAATAGAGAAGAAGTATCTTAACGTGGCAGCTCTATACTAGTTTGGATTCATCAGCAACACTATCATGCCATCCCAGAATGAATCCATACTGAGACACCCGAAAGCAGATTGCTTAGGGTCGATCATTTCCCGACAGGAGCTGAATCTGGGGATATTGATTGAGCAAGAGATTCCCATGACGGCCAGGCAGTGACAAACCTCACCCCCATTCTCGGTGTTAATCACCGAGCTGTGCAGACGGGCCCGTGTTCCTCAAGATGAGAAGACGAATGTGGAGGTGACACCCACCTCCTCTACTGACATAAAATGTATTGAGGCCGAGTACCAGCGGGATGAGGCTGAAAGAAGGAGGGCAGCTCTGGAGGACACATCCCTGGAAGTAGATGATGATATGATGCCTACATAGACTGCCTCACCTACTCAGACCATTGGGTCCTATGTATATCTGTACCTTCCTTTTCTGCTACTCCGAGTATTTCTGCTGCACCCCAGCCCCCTAGATCTACTGCTGCTAGTACCTCTGCTTCTAGGCCTCCTATAACCCAGGTCATGCTGTACAAGATGGGGAATTTGGCCCAATCCATTGATGTGTGTGCCTCCCAGCTAGATGCCACGATTCCTGGGATGATTGAGAGAGTCATTGTTGCTGCTTTGTCACCTCTTAGAGCTTCGATTGATGCCCTCATGGCAAGGGTAGAGGTGTGTGAGAGAGAGAAGGGAGCCAATGATGCAGTCACGACCTTAAAAGCTGATGTGACCGAGTTACGGAAGGATGTGGACCAGCTGAAGTCCACAGATATGTCCCTGATCTTTGGTACTATAGAGATTCCAGATGGCCCGAGCATCGGTATTCTGACTACTACTAGAGATGAGGGTAGACTTGATGATGCTACTGCAGAGTCCGAGGCTGAGACTAATAAGGAGCAGCTCAGTTTCAGGAGGAGACTATCTATGAGGGCCTGATTGATTTAGAGGAGGCCATGGTACATTCAGCTGTTCAGGCCTTCCTGAGGGATACTTCCATGGTGGGCTCTAGTGTAGTCCAAATAGGGCTAAGTTTGAGGGCTACAAGTCAAGGCTAGAGGGCATGAGCGAAGGCCAAAGGGCAAGGGCCAAGGCAAGGGCCAAGGCAAGATCCAAGGCTGCCCCATGCTGCCAAGGCAGTACCCTAGACAACGAGAGCCTTCAAGGCTTGGGGTGGCCACCACTATTCGTGGTGCCACCCGTGGTGGTGAGGCTTTAGCTCTCCAAGGCTGCCCCAAGGTTGGCTCACCTTCACGAGTTGTTTCACGACCAATGGTGAAGACCACGGCTCGTGGGAAGGCTCGTAGGGTTGCCTTCACTTTGTGTGGGGTTTTTTCAAGGTTGCATAGCTACCGATCAAGGGACTACAGGCACCTTCAAGGGCATTGGTTCCCTTGACGGCTCGTGAGGTTGGTCGTGAGGCCTGGGCACCCCACTTAAAGTGGGGGTTATTTTAGGTAATTCCTTTTTAAGTTAGTATTAAGTGAGGTCATTTTGCCTTAGTTTTATACACCTATATAAGTGTTTTAAAGTCAAAATACACCCATTCACCCCATTATTTCCAAAGACCCAAATAATTTCCAAAGTTCATCTCCTCTCTGAAAATTCTCTCTCTAGAACTTCAAGGAAGAAGAAGAAGGAAGTTGGAGCTATGGTTCAAGGAGCAAGATTCTCTACTCAAATTCATTGGATTTCATTGATAAGGTATGATATTCCTTCATCCATGGATAGCTTTCATCCATGGAGCCCCTTCAAAACCCCAATTTCAAAGATAGAAATCCCCTAAAGTTAGGGTTTGATTCCAAAGTCATGGGTTCCTTTCCAAAACGATTCTAATGCTTGAATTACTTTATATTATGTATGAATTGATGATTACTTATGATTTTTATGTTGGAATCCCCAAGAATCCATGAAATCCTCCTACTTTCCAATTATGATCTTGTAATGTGGGGTTGTTGATGAAAAAAGAATGTTATGGGATTCTGCATGTAGTGATTGGGTTACTTGAATTATGTTAATATCCATGTCTAATTTAGTGAATTCTAGATGTGTTGATTTGATATGAGTTTTGATCGTTGAAAGGATAAATTATGATATATGCATGTTTATGAAGTCTTTGTAAATACTTTAATGATGCTTTGAGAGTGAAGTGTTGATGATTAGGTTTTTGTTGTGGGCTGATTGAAAGGCCATTATCATGATCTCATAATGAACTTAATGTGAAAGCTTTTCTCACATAATGAAGGTTCTAGGGTTGAAGGCCTTTTCTCACCTAATTGAACCTTAGGGTAAAAGTGATCATGGATGGTGATAGTTGCTCACGCATGGTCTAAAAAGCTATTCTAATGAATTAACATGGATCGAATGTCAAGGACATGTCTCCATGAGACTTGAGTTAAGTAAATACTTAATAAGCTATCTTGTGGGATTTATGCTTAGCACCGAGTGGATATTGAAATGAGATGGAAGCTTTTACGTAGTTGAGTCTGGCTTCCAAAATGGGAACTCTCACCTAGTAGAGTCCGGGTTTCCCAAAGTATGTCTCATGAGATGGAAGCCTTCACCTAGAAAAGTCTAGGTTTCTAGTAGCAATCTCCGTATCCCATAACTACATGCTCCGTAGAAAAGTTAGCTAGTGGATCCAACTAAGCTAACAAACTGGTTCTACCTTAGGCAAGTAGACCAACTATTTTTGGTGTGGGTAACATCGGAGGGGATCATGTGATAGCTTACGTGGTCTCATGTCGGTTAAGGCTATATCCCAATCACACAAGACTAAAGATGAGCTAAGACATGCTTGAAGAAGTATCTCATAGTGTTCAAAGAATAACAAGATAAGTAATGAGCTAAGATACACTTAAAGGAGAATATCATAGTGTTCAAATGCAATAATGAACCAAGACATGCTTATGGAAGTATCTCATAGTGTTCATAGACCTCAAGAGCTTGAATAATGAACTAAGGTTAATGCATGAAGTTTGGTATATGAGTTCAAGTGTTCTAAAAGATGATGTTAGCTTGCATCAAAATATGATGAGTATGAAGGATGACCTAAAGAGGTTTACTTAGAATGAGTGAGATTTATGGGGTCTCATCCATGCATTGCACAAATATGCCTTAAGGGTAATTCTGAAGTGATTCTCTTATGCTATGATGACTTACGAATTATGAACTATAGTTACTCAAGAAGCTTTACTTAGCATGGGTGAGATTTATGGGGTCTTATTCATGCATTGCACAAGTATGCTTTGAGTGTATTTATTAGGTGTTCTATTATGATGGGATGATTAATGAATCGACTATGGTTATGACTTATGTTTTCCAACTATCTTATATGATGTTCAAACTTGGCATGTAGCATGATTTTTAATGAAATGTCCCTTTTAGCATGTTTTAAAGGTTTTTATGCATGGCTATCATACTTAGTACATCTTTGTGCTAACCCCTACTTTTCCTACATTTTCCCCAAGTGTAGGGTCCGGTTCTCAAGGAGATCGTCGTTGTGGCTAAAGCTTGGATTTGCTTATTCTCCTAGCTTGTTGGTGAGTCCTCATGATTCGAGGACGGATGTTATCTCATTGTAGTTCATTTCTTGTATTTCCTTTTCGGACTATGTTGTATGGGCTAGGCCCTATTTCATTCAAGTATTGTAATAGATGGCTATATTTAGACAAGTCTAGACTTCCGCTTTACTTTATGAAAAATTTTAAGACTTTGAAATGTGTTTTTACTCTTTCTTGTTCTATGCTTATATTATGATATGCTAAGTGGTTTATATGGAGCCTTTCAGGGTTCTATGTGCCTTGTTACATCTAGGGGGTACCCTGGGTCGTGACAACAAAGGTTGATGAGATACCGGGCACCGATGCCCTGACGGATGGAGTGAGTGAGATGCAGACTTCACCCTAGGCTTGGGTAAAACGACCTAGCATTTATTCACTTAAATCCCAAAAGACCCATTTACCCCTCCACTTAACAGTGGGTTGTCCATCTCCACGAGAGGCTCCACAAGTTGTGGGCCTCACCACGAGCCATGGTGTATTCCGTGGTCTTGGACCAGTAGCATGGCAAGCCACCCCTAAACCCCTCTCAACCTAACTCATCTTCACGACCCCTCCCACGACCAGTCAAGGCCTTTTCACGAGCCGTCTAGTGGCTCATGGAGGTATCTCTTGTTTTGGTAGCCTTAGCTAGCTACTGCCTAGCCCTCCATGAGTGCCACCACGACCCATGGTCCCCACCACGAGGCGTCATGGTGGTCGTGGGAGGTGAGGCAGCCTTTGTTGTCTACCTCCTAAGGTCTACGGGCACCACCACGACTCGTGGTGCCTTTCACGACTCGTGGGGACTTTCATGAAGGGTGCCAAGGCTAAATCTTTGGTTTGCAACCTCTTCTTGGACCTTTTCTTGGGCTACTAAGTTCCGAGGTGTTACAATAGTAATAACATGAAATATGATAGAGGGATAATGAGGGTTACTGAATGAGTAGACAAAGTTGGGATGAAAAGGATCTGAGGAGAAATGGCTTTTCAGGTCACACGCCACTCGGTGAGCAGAGCCAACACCGCTGATCCACTCGGCGTGTCTCCGAATAGACATCAGCTCGCCAAAATTTACAGAGAGCCATCACTTCAGCTGATGCAAAGGGCGAGATCCGAGCAAGCTCGCTGATCCCCTTCAGTGAGTTGCCCAGTTTGGTGTGGTCTCGCCAGATATTCTAGAACTGTCCTAATTTGGGGCATTCAAAAGGTGGTGTGCTTGGGCGATCGGTAGGATCATTCGACGACTCGCCGATTGAACCTATCCCTCGCCATTTAGCCTTTATTCCAAATTATGGACTTCAACCTACACAATCAACAAACGTTATTCAAAACACTAAAAACATGGATTTCCTCCCAAGAAGCACCTTAGTTAACGTCGTGGCACGATGTGGATATGCATTCAAACATCTTCCAAATACACCACCTCTACCATTGTCATGTTGGGGTACTCTCCAAAGTATAACTTCAACCATTGAACATTCACCTTGAACACCATCCCTCCCTTGTTTTCAACTTCTATTGCTCCATAAGTGAACTCCTAATTCACTTTGAATGGACCTGACCATTTTGACTTGAGTTTACCTGGAAAATGTATCAAACCGGAGTTATAGAGCAACACAAGATCACCAACCTTAAACTCACGCTAAAGGATCTTTGTGTCATGCCACTTCTTCATCTTCTCCTTATAAAGGGCTGAATTCTCATAAGTGCGTAGCCGAAACTCTTCCATTACATGAAGTTGGTTAATTCTGTTCTTTGATGCATCTCCCCAATTCAAATTCAAGGCCTTCAAGGACCACAACGCCTTATGTTCAAGCTCAATTGGTAGATGGAAAAACTTACCAAACAACAATTGATATGGGGACATACAAATGGGGGTCTTGAATGCAGTTCGGTATGCCCAAAGAGCATCATACAACTTTCGGGACCAATCAGTCCGATTTGCATTGAATGTTTTTGCCAAAATTCCTTTAATTTCCCGGTTTGACACCTCAACCTGCCCACTTATTTGCGGGTGATAAGGGGTAGCAACCTTATGCTTAACTCCATATTTTCTCAACAATGATGCAAGCAAAAGATAACATAAATGAGAGCCCCAATCGCTAATAATTGCAGGTGGAGTGTCAAACCTTGTGAAAATGATCCGCTTGAGGAATTGCACAACAATCCTCCCTTCATTGTTAAGTAAAGCTATAGCCTCAACCCATTTAGAAACATCGTCAACAGCCACCAAGATGTACTTGTTCCCATATGAACTCACAAAAGGTCCCATAAAGTTGATTCCCAAAACATCAAAAAATTCTACCTCTAGAATAGGATTGAGAGGTAATTCATGCCTTCTTGATACTCCTCCTTGCTTTTGGAATTGAACACACTTTTTGACAAGAGAGTGCACAACTTGGTACAACATTGGTCAATAATAACCACTATGAAGGACTTTAGCGACCGTATGCACTCTGCTATGATGTCCACCAACTAATGATATGTGGCAAGCATCAAGAATTGCATCTATTTCCACTTCCGGTACACACCTTCTAATTATGTGGTCCGGACTTTCCCGAAATAGGTAAGGTTCATCCTAAAAATACTTCTTCACATTGAACATGAACCTCTTTCATTGGTCGAAATTTAGTCCATCGAGAAGGATTCTGCACACCACATAGTTTGCAAAATTGGCATTCCAAGGTGGAGTACTGTTTGACACAGCCATCAATGACTCATCGGGAAAATCTTCTACAATATCTTTCTCACCAGACACAACAACATTTGTTTCAAGCCTCAACAAATGATCCGCCACTTGGTTCTCACACCCTTTTCGATATTTGACCTCAAATTCAAACTCTTGCAACTATAGCACCTATCGAATCAACCTTGCCTTCACATGTCGCTTAGCCATTAAATAACGGATCACCGCATGATCGATGTGTACCACCACTTTGGTACCCAACAAATAAGCTCCAAATTTTTCAAAGGCATACACCATGGCTAACAATTCTTGCTCGGTGACAGTGTAATTCTTTTAAGCTACATTTAAAGTCTTAGTTGCGTATTCCACCGGGTGAAAAAAATTACCCTTTCATTGACCAATAAAAGCTCCCAAAGCTACACAACTTTAGCTCAAAATGCTACAATCAGGAGCAACAATGATCAAAGCCGATACTAGATTTTCTTTTAAGCACAAAAACGCTTTGAGAGAAGCTTCATCAAACTTTAAGAAACATTCCTTTTCAAGTAGCTTAAAAAGAGGATAAGCTACCTTAGAGAAATATTTTATAAACTGCCGGTAGAAGCCTGCATGACCTAGAAAACTTCAAACACCTTTAACTTAAATGGGAAGAGGTAGCTTGGCAATAACTTCAACTTTAGCTTGATTCACTTGGATGCCTAAATTTAATCACCACCTTGGAATAATTAGTCGGAAGAGCTACAACGTCAACCTACTTTAACACATAATCCATTGCCACTGTATTCGTTTCCATATGGTGGTTGAAAGTGACCCATGAAGTTAATACTCGTCACATCAATGATTTCTATCTCAAGAATATTTTTCAGTGGCATCTCATGTCTTCTAGAGATAGTACCCAACCTTTGGCATTGGCCACACTCTTTCACATGGGATATAGAACCTTTGAACAACCTTCGGCATTGGCCAAAATAATTCAGATTGAAGTACCTTGCGAGTCATGTGTTCTCCTCCATGGTTTCCTCCGTATGGGCTTGCATGACAACTCTCAAGCACTTGCTTGACCTCATTTTTCAGAATGTATCTTCTAACCACTTGATCCACCCCTTATTTGGACAAAAACAGTTCAATACAAATGTAGAACCTTGCATCATGTTTCAACTTCTTCCTTTGTTGAATGGTTGCACCTGGTGGGAACACTCCACGTACCAATAAGTTCACTATATCTGCATACCATGGCACTTGAGTGATATGCAGGTCCATCTACTGGTTTTCAAGACACTCTTCACGACTTCGTCCTTCGTTGGGCACATGAGAGAAATCTTCCAAACGTGAGAGATAATCAGTAATTTTGTTTCTTTGCCCTTTCTGTCCTTGATATCCAATTCAAGTTCTTGTAATAGAAAAATCCACCAAATCAACCTTGGCTTAGCATTCTTATTGTTCTATATGTACCTAATTGCAACATGGTCAGTAAAACAATTACTTTGTTACCTATACAATACTATCTGAACTTGTCAAAGGCGAACACTAAGGAAATCATCTCCTTTTCAGTCACTCTATAATTGGCTTGTGCAGAATCAAGGGTTTTCCTGGCATAATAGATCGAATGGAACACCTTGTCTTTTCTTTGTCCCAATACTGCACCCACTTCTACATCGTTTGCATCACACATAAGTTCAAATGGTAGCTCCCAATTAAGATCAATCAATATTGTAGCTTTAATTAAGTTCTTCCTAAGTACCTTGAATGCTTTGATACAATTCTCATCAAACTCAAGTTTCACGTCTTTCTCCAATAGACTACACATAGGTCTAGTAGTCTTGGAAAAATCCTTGATGAATCTCTATTAAAACCTGCATGCCCTAGAATACTTCTTACTCCTTTGACAGAAACTGGAGGTGACAATCTCTTTATCACCTCAACTTTGGCTTTATCTACTTCTAATCAATGCTTTGAATCTTTATGACCGAAAACTATTCCTTCCTGAACCAAGAAGTAACATTTCTCCCAATTGAGAACCATATTTCTATCTTCACAATGAGCAAACACTCTATCAAGGTTTTGGAGACATACATAATAAAACTATCCAAAGATGGAGAAATAATCCTTGAATACCTCTTCAAAGTCCTCCACCATGTCATTAAAGATATCCATCATACATCTTTGAAAAGTGATGAGTGCATCGCAGAGTCAAAACGATATGCACTTAAACGCATAGGTGCCATAGGGACAAGTGAAGGTATTCTTCTCTTGATTTTTGGGTGCAATCACAATACAATTATATCTAGAATATTCATCTAAGAAGTAGTAGTACTTCTGTCCTACTAACTTGTCAAGCACTTGACCAATGAATGGGACAGGGTAGTGATCTTTCGTTGTGGAATAATTCAGCTTGCAGTAATCAATGAAAATTCTCCAACTAGTAATAATTCTCATGGGAATCAACTCATTCTTTTAATTCTTCACCACTGTCATACCTATTTTCTTTGGCACACACTTCATATCACTTAATCATTTATAGTCGGAGATAGGGTATATGATGCCAGCATCTAACCACTTTATCACCTCTTTTCTTACCACCTCTTTAATCAATGGATTTAGTCGACATTTATGTTCTTCACTCAACTTATGGACCTTCTCCATGTAGATTTTGTGCATAAGCAATGCCGTACTAATCCCATGAGTATAAGATATTTTCCACCCAACAACCTTCTTCCTTCACCTAAAAATCTTTAATGCCGCATCAACAAATACTTCAGTTAATTCAACATAAAGTATCACTGGTAAAGTTTCATTGTTGCCCAATTATGCATACCTTAGGTTCTTCAGAAGAGATTTTAGCTCTAATTTGGGTGATTCATCAATGGATGGTTTGGGTGGAGGTCCCAAAAGTCGATCTAGTGGTTCCACCATGCCTATTTGGGTTCCCACAAGTGCAACATAAAGACAGATGGCAAGCTCTTATTCTTCAACATTCCCAAAAATGTCATGACCTACTAGTACTTTTCTAATGGATCTCTAGAAGCAATGTAATGTGATTCCATGGCTAGATCAACAATAGTTATAGTAGATAACTCCTCGTCGATAGCCGCTAATTTAAACGTGCTATGACATCAAAGACATTTACCTTGTCATGGGCTCAAATAGTTAACTACCCTATTGTTATATTAATAAATGCTCACCCTGTGTCTAAGAAGGGTTGTGCCAAGATGAATGTTACTTCAGGATCAGGCTCAAAGTTTAGAATCACAAAGTCGAATACATCATTCTTGGTTTCTTTCAAACATATTTTTAAAAAGCTTGAACAACTCATCATATGTGTTTTCTAGATCTTGTCCACCGGCAGTAGAGTTTAGAAGTACTTTTGAATTATTCTCCAGGCCTTCAATGAATGTGTGAATTAACACTTTATTGTCTTGATAATGATGTAGGCACACAATTAACAATTGTTAAACATGTCCCATGCATGATAGATGTTCTCTCCCCCTCTTTGCTTGAAGCTTAAAATTTTGTTCTCAATTTTGAAGGAAAGAATCTAATGAAAATTTTCTTACCAGATTGTCCTATGCAGTAATAGAATTTGCTGGTTGAGATGACAACCACAACCTTGCTTCTCCCAACAGTTAGAATGGAAAAAGAGTTAACCACAAGTATTAAGATGATACCCCCATTGGAATGAAAGTGTCGCGTATCTCCAAAAAGTTTCTTATATGTACTTGGGGGTTCTCATGAGGAAGGCCAATAAATTGCCTAGTTGAGTAAATGAGTTGCACCATATTTACATCATCTCAAATCTACCACCTGGTGGTGGTTTACAAATACTGAAAGTAACATTGGTGGTGAGTGGGAGTGCAACATCACACACTAGTCTTGTTGCTATCACTATAATTACCTCTTCCTGTTTGTTAACCAAATTTTCCTAAGGATTTTCCTATATGCCTAGCTCGATCTGTTGAAGAGGGTATATAGACGCCAACATTCTTTGTAGATGGAGAAATGGTTCAGGTTCTGCCAACGACACTATAAGTTTTCTTCATCTAGCAAATACTATTATTTAGGTACATGTAATTTAAGAACATCTAAGATCAAGTTATCAATACTTGAATAGTAAAATAGTATACACTTTGAAGAATTAAATATAAACTAATTCTATATTTCCGGTAGCGGTGCAAAAAATATATTTCTCCCATTTGTACCTGCAAGCGTACGTGGTCGCAAGAGTAATAAAATGTCTCTTTCTGAACTAGATTGTCAAACCCAAAGGACTTATGATAAATTTAAATTTAATTCAACTAATTCCACAAATTAAAGAAAGCAATTTCAAAAAACTTGTGTTTTATTTTTATACAAGATATTCAATGAATTAAATCTTTAAAATCAACTAACAATGAAAAACTTCAATTTTAGTGTTTAAATAATAAAGGGAAAATTGCAAGGCTGCAACATGTTAGAAATTCATGTATTACATCTCTTTCATGGATTTCTTATGTTTATCAAACCACTGATTTATAGGGTTGATATTATGATCATGATCTCTCGACCTCTAACAACCTTTCTCAGTTGGCTAACTAACAACATCCTTGAGCGGGAATAGGCAGACTCAATTGTAGAGCATTTAGTTTTCATTCTATCTCTTAACCAAGCAGGATGTTCCTCTGGGTGTCAATCCTAAACACAAATCTAAGCAAGTGGTATGCAAGAAAGATCACGCTCCCTGTATTCTCTTGTCTATCTACCTATTTGTCTCTCAAGTTCAAGAATAGAAAATAAATTTATCTCAATGGTTGCTAAACATGAAATACTAAAACAAGAATACAAGAGTAATTTATACGATAACCAAATTAATCAATAGAAATTGATGTTCAACAATCACCCATGGCTACAACCCCAAAACACAGGCTTTTAGCCACTCATAGTCATAAAAACATAAAAACATAAAAAATATTGTTTTCATGTAATTCAAGACTAAAAAAAGAGTAGAAGATTGAAACCTAAGAAGAATTGTAATCCCTTGCTCTTTCACTTCAAAAAGAAAGAACACCATTACAAAATAAATCTAGGGTCCTATTTATAAAGTTTAGGGAACTAATCCCTTCTCCTAATTGGATTTGGGATATTCAAAAATCAAGAAATTCATTGGGGAAAACGGGGGCAGAGCACCACCTTCACGCTAACAACCGGAAGCAGTCAATGGGCTACTGGCGCAACACGCTGCCAGTGCGCCAGTGATACACCCTAGTTGTTTTGAGGCTGGGACGTGTGCCAATGCTGCCCCATGATGCATTATCTTCATGCTCTTCTTCCATTTGCTCCCGTAAGTTCTTTTCTAGCTCCCATTGTTCTCATACTTCTTTATGAACCCTTGAATATTTCTAATCATATAGGTTAGTGTGCAATTATCAGAATACTCATTAAAACAAGTCAATTATCATCAAGAATGTCTTCAAAACATAAGGAACATGAAGGTAAATTGTAGTAATTGAGCATATGAATATGTTCAAGATCACCTCTCCTCTCCAAAAGACATAGTTGAGAAATCAACAAAGAATCAAATGTTGTTTCTCAACCAAGCCTAGAATTCACTTAATTCTCTCTTAAGATTGAAGAGACAACCTGTCTCCTTGGTTAATATGATCTCAAGGAGCTGCGTCTTCTTCAATTAAGGTATGACCATGTTCCCTTCTCGAATGATTTATTTCCAAGTTTTTCCCATGTTAATAGATGTTTTTGGTGAGGAGGGAGTCAGTGGAGTGGTTTGGTAGCTGTTGGTTAATGTTTTAGAGTCATGTAAGTGTAGTGTATTACTATTCGTAATATGTAGGGTTGAATACTATGAACATCGATTGGTTTTAATGTCTTTTAAGTTTACGCCCATCAATTGCTTGCTGAGTTCATGACACAACTTTGATGTACTGTATAACTGTTTAAAGTTGAATTTTCATTGGTTGTTGTTTTATATTGAAGGAGTAAGGGATAATTTAGCTATTGTAGTAAATTAAAGGACTCAAATAAAGGTATGTAAAGGTGCCCATTTGTTCATTTTAAAGCATGAATCTACATAGTTTAAAGGACTAGTATTCCTATATTTTTAAATCCTATTGAGTTATCATTTAGTTATGTTAAAAGGTTGAGAAGACATGGTGATTGTCTATAGTTGTTTAAATATTAAAATATATGAATGTGATGTGAATTGCAATATATATATATATATATATATACAATTCTTGTCGTAGTTGTAAATTGAATTTGGAGACCTTTATCATGGGCACTATGAGATCGTCCTATATGTGTTTTCATTAAGAAGTAGTTATGTATATGAGTTCCATAGTTTTATTTGAGTAAGGTCAAAAAATTAAGAACTATTGGTGATCATCGACATGATAAATTAATAATGGGAGTCCAATTGTATAATCATTAGCACGGGTAAAAAAGGCACATTATGAGCATGATATATGTATAAATGCGTATCCTAAAGGTTAGTGGATCATATAGAAATAGAAATATACGTGCTCTTGTTCAATATATATATTATGGCGATTGAAATATATTTGACATACATAAGCATACTAGATTCCATAAAACATCTAAATCTTTTAAAAATTGTTTAAGTAATGAGTAGGTGTATTTATATGCTAGTTGGTAGCTTTATATATTACATGTACATAGTTGCAATTCAGGAGTCTTGAAGAGGCATACTGAGGCCAGAGTCTTAGAGTGAGCTTGAATATGTGCTATATTTATTAGATATACTTGATATGAGCATGGTCAGTATAGTAGATGACAATGGTTATGATTTTATTTACACTACCAATGGGGTAATGTCGATATGGAGATACAATAATAACTGCAACTATAGTTTACGACACCACTATGGTAGGCATTTCAAGTAGGCAGATGTTTACCTAGTTATTACACCATGAGGATAGGCATGTCTGGCGGGCACATTCTTAATGAGTCATTACACAACTGATATGGACATTTGAGCTAGGTTGGTAACTATAATGAAAGGATTATCATACAGTTCACCATAAAGGCAACATTATTTGTATATGTGCTTAATTAGTTGCATTCGCGGATAAATATTAAGTCATTATCAGATCTCTGATTTCGGAGTCTTAGGTTGTTTCTATCCCTAGCTTTAGTTCAATATCTTTGATATACTTAAGTTTACAACTTTCAGCCTTGCATACTTTTACATGTTATCTGTATTGACATTCCTTTAATTGAAGATGCTAAATTTGTGCTACAGCTGTAGGTAGAGGGTCTAATCGTAAGTTGTAATAGGAGTCCATTATCAGCTGAGAGTTGGTAAGCTCCTCTCTTGTAGGAGCCATGATCTAGTTTGGAAGTATTGTGTTTTTTTTGTTTTGTATGGTAGGCTGAGGCCCTATCCCGAGCTCTAATTTTTTTTAATCTTTATAAGGTCTTGCGGACATATTTGTATACTTTAGTTTAGTTTGGTTTTATGGCCTTGTCAGCTTTCCATTGCTCATCCCAGTTGTATTATGTCTTAGTTGGCCTTATTTTTATCAAATTTAATTCAGCTGCGACCTTTTTGGTCTAGGTGGTTATGCCAGGTGTCCTGGTTTGCTTATGTATTACAATGTTAGATTCTATATAGCTTACTTATCGATTCACTCAGTATTGAGGTCAGTCGCGCCCTCTCCTAGTTTTGGGGTGTGACATACTTGGTATCAGAGCGAGGTCGTGTCCTAGGGAGTCCACAAATTCAAGTTTAGTAGATTCTTTCTTATGGGTATGTTGTGCACCATACTTATAATCATGAGGCTACATGGCATTTAGGAGTCAATTCACATCTTTCAATGACAATTCGTGCTATTATTTAAGAATATGCCGATGACGATGTAAATAGCTACACAATTGATTTCATGACTTCAATAGAGGGTACTAGTCGCCCTCCTGATGAACATGGAGATAGGTTAGAGGCTCAATGCGATTCTTATGCTCTAGGCATTACAGCCCCTACAGCTCAAGCTAGAGCTTGATTAGAAAGACATCAAGCTCCACCAACCCTAGTGATACATGAGGGTGACAAAGTTGTTGACATTTCTAACACCTATCCCACATCCAGAAGCCCTAGAATGAAAAGGTATTGAGAGAGCTATTCAGTTTATGCCTCATATAGATGCTAGATAGGAATGGTAGTCGTAAGAACTGGAAAGGCCTAGAGGTCATGCGGTTGAGAGTTACAGAGATTGTGAGTTTCTAAATTTGATTCCTCTGCTTGTTAGAGGATTTGATCCGAACCAGGACCCCTCAGGATTTTATTGATCAAACTTATAAAGTATTGAAGGTGATGCAAGCCAAAGCTACGAAGGGTGTAGAGTTAGTATCATTCAGGCTACGTGGTGTAGCTATATTATGTTATGATGCATGGGATAAAGAACTAATGCTCCTCGAGATGAAAGGACGGAGTTCTCCGAGGCCTTTATAGATCAGTACCTACCATGGGACCTTTGATAGGCTCGAGTTGAGCAGTTCTTCAATTTTCAGGAGGGTAGAATCAATATGAATTAGTATAGTTTCAGTTTTAATTCCTTTGGCAGATATACTCCCCACATGGTGCAGATAATGGAAAATAGAATGTATTTGTTTGTGAAAAATTTAGGTTCTCATATGGCTCATGATGCTTAGGAGTGTTTGCTGAGACTGATATAGATATTACAAGAATACATGCTTTTTCCTAAAGGGGGAAGGATTTGTTTCATCAGCTGTAGAATACTCGTATAGAGCATTCACAAAGGAAGAGAGCTAGGATTATGGGTTTCCATATAGAACCTCGCGGGGACCCCAATGCTCAGTCATCCAAGAAATTATCTAGACCTCTAGAGGAAGTATCAGAGTCCAGCCTCTTTACTACAACATGAGAATTCACAGAAGGGAATACCACCATTGCCACATTATGCTCCATGAAAAAGAGCACATTCTGGGCAATGTCATCAGGGGTAGATTGTATGTTATGAGTGTTGGAATCAGGGGCATATTTGTTGGTACTGTCCAAGTAGAGAGAGGTCATGTGATTCAGCGATCCGGATCATCTGTGATCCTCAATCAACTTAAAGCCATGTTATAGGGAGATGGGTAGAGGCATCAGTTCAGAGTACCTGCAAAATTGATTTTATGCATTAGTTGGTCGTCCAGACTTGGAGGCATCACCTAACGTTGTCACATGTACAATAATTCTTCGTTCTCGTATAATATATGCCTTTCTTGATCTTGGTTCTACCATTTATTTTGTTACTCCATTGGTTGCAAGTAATTTTGAATATTTCTTGAAATATTATTTAAACCATTTATCATTTCTACTCCGAAATACTAGTCTATATTAGTTTGGAGGGTTTACTGAAATTGTGCAATGTTTATATGTGGTAGGTATACCCTGGTTGATCTAATAGAACTTGAAATGGTTGATTTTAATGTTATTCTTGGCATGTAATTGCTAGTAGCATGTTATGGTAATGTTGATTATCGATTAAAAACCTTTAGATTTCAATTTCCAGAAGAGTCGGTCCAATAATGGAAGGGTAATGCTTCTAGGCCTAAAGGTAAGTTTATTTTATACCTTAAGGTCCAAAGTTTATATCCAAAGGTTGTATTTCTCTGTTGGTTTAGAGATGAGTGATGAATTTGCACTCATTTAGAGCTCTTTTCTTATGATTTTGTAGCACACAAAGTAGAGAATGAGGCGAATTATGCTTTGAATTGTGTTATCTCAGGTGTTTTGATGTTGGGAAAGAAAATGCTGATCAAATGTGGAATCGAAGTTGAAAAAGAGCAAAACCTAGCAGAAAAAAAAGTCCTAAGTATCGCACCTGTGGAGCACTGGTCATTTATGAGAACCAGTCAACGAGGTCAACCATCCTCTTAAGTGAGGACACGAGGTTTCATTTTTTGAACTGGGGCAAAAGAGCGGAGGTTCCTTAAGCGAACTTGAGTTCTCTTTTATGAAGGTCACTTTTGCGAACCTCCTGCCGCTTATGCGAAGCCTGCATTTTCAGATAGGGGTATAATGGTAAATTCTCAAGCTTTGTACTCACAATTCAGAAAAAGAGTGTTAGAGTGTGTTAAGTAGAATGATAAAAAAATCATCAAAAGAAATCATCCAAGAATAGAAGGAGAATAAAAGGATTGTATTGAGAAAAACACATTTAAAAAGTAGATCCTTGGTGTTCTTGATTAGGGGTTGAGACATTGAAGGCAAGTTACCTTACATTTCAATTGTGGATTTGATGTTTATGTTCTATTTCAGTAATATATTTTACCTTACTTCATTTCCTTGTTATTAATTCCTTGAAATGTAGGTGTAATGACTTTAATGAAATTGGGGCTTTCGTGCTAGAAATAGACAAAGCTATTTGAGTGTTTGATTAATTTCTCTATTGCTTTTGTAGTTCCTTATTTCCATGTTTGATTTCATGAAATACGTTTAATCTAGTTTAACGTTTGAATTTATGGGTTGAGAGTGCATGCTAAAATCATAGCTTCCGATCTTCGGTCGATGCTCGAAAGAGATTGATTGGAGTTGAGAATTAGATTGATAATCACACTTTGGCTTTGAATATTGAATTTGAGATTGAAAGATAAAAGTTTAGGATTTTATTGTTAGGTGCAAGGCTTCCTTTAAAGAGAGGTTTAAGTTAAGGTAGTGCATTATTTTGTATTTGTATCATTGAGACCGAAGTGAGATATCACAATAAAATACTTTGAGATCGAAAGATAATTACCGTAATTGAAGATGACCTAGCCTTCTTATTAGTTATAGATCTTGGATTGAATTGCAATGGATCGTTGAGTGTTTATTCAGTCTCAATTTTTCTTAGTTTCCAAACACCCTTTGCTTGATATCGTCTTTGTTCCATTAGAAGTGCAGTTACAAAAAATTCCTTCTATTTAATAATTGTGTACCTTGTATGTTTAGATTCAAACTGGTATCTAGTTAGCCTTTACCTTTTCAATTGTCGTTATATTATTCTTTGTGGGATTCCACCATGACACTTAGTTGGTTATTTTTATTGACGACGACCAGTCACTCTTTTAATTAGTTTTGAGGGGTTATTTGAGTGTTATCATTCAAGTTAGAGACATGGAAAGTAAACATGTCAATCTTTAATCGATTTTGATGGTACATGAGTTTTCCAGATGTTTTTGAGTCCTTCCTGAAAGGAAAATAGATTTTTCAATCGAACTAATCCCAGATACTCAATCTATATCGATACCTCATTATAGAATGTCTCTGATAGAGCTAAGAGAGTTCAAGGAGCAATTGAAAGATTTTCTTGAGAATGGTTTCATATGGTCTAGAATATTTCCATGGGGTGCACCAGTATTTTTTGTATAAAAGAATGATGGATCTTTATGAATGTGTATTTACCATAGACAACTGAACAAAGTAACGATATAGAATAAGTATCCCCTCAAGGGGATTGATGATTTGCTTGACTATTTCAAGGAGCTAGGTACTTTTCCAAAATTTATTTGAGGTCAGGATACAACGAGTTACGAGTTAGGGAAGTAGATGTCCTTAAGACTACTTTTAGGACCTGATATGGTCATTATGAGTTTCTGGCGATGTCATTTCGACTTACTAATGCCCAACAACCTTTACCGATGTGATGAAAAGGGCATCTAGGCCCTTTATTAATGTGTTTGTGATCGTCTTCATTGACTACATCTTGGTTTATTCACCATCAGAGGCCGAGCATGCATATCACTTGAGGGTTCTGCTACAGACTCTCTAAGAAGATAAGGTGTACGCTATGATTTCTAAATGTGAATTTTCTCAAACATATGTAGCTTTTCTTTATCATGTAACAATAGATGTAGGTATAAGGGTTGATAGATAGAAATAGAAGTTATGAAGAGTAAGCCCAAACCTTTGAAAACTATAGAGGTTCATAGCTTTTTGGCTTTAACAGGATATTATCACACATTTGAGGAAGGTTTCTCTATAAGCTCCACTCCATTAATGAAGTCTACTCATAAAGCATTTATGTTTTAGTGGTCAAAGGTGTGTGAGCAAAGTATCCAGAAGTTAGAAGATAAGTTACCTTCATCAACTGTCTAGAGTTGTGTTGGGTTTTTTTCTGATGCAACATGACACATTTATTTCTTATGCGTCTATACAGTTAAGGAAGCACGAGCAGAATTACACTACCATGCTCTAGAATTGACAGTTTTAGTGTTTGCATTGAAGATATGACATCACTACTTTTATGGGGTACATATTGATATATTCATGACTCATAAGAGTCTCCAGTACTTGTTTCTGCTCAAAGAGTTAAATTTAAGGCAGAGAAGGTGGTGAGATTCCTAAAAGATTATGCTGTGAGCATTCTATACAAGCCAGGTAAAGTAAATGTTTTGGCAGATGCTTTAAGCCGAAAGCAAATGGGCAGTTTGATTTATGTAGTGTCACGCCCCGAGGCTACCCCATAGACGTAATACGGGACCTAGGATCACGAGTGACCCCAAGCTAACCCTGAGTCTGGCATATATCAAGCATGCTGAAAATATAACTAAGATAAACGGAAGCAAAACTAATAAGTGAGTCAAAACTAAAGGACTCCAACTGAAAATGTATCTGAATATCTGGTGGAAAACAACCCCAAAACAATTACATCTGTCTCCATATCTGAATCTACTACTATGTATGAAAATCCTCTAACTGAGTTGAGTTTCTGGGACATGCCCCACAATTAACTCTAACAAAATAGAAAACTGAAACTAAAGACTAAAATAGAAAGCATGTTTACTGTCTACGAAGTATGAGGACTCACCACCGAAGTTGCTGAAGTCCAATCGAGAATCGATCTAAGCATGATCTAGATGCTGAGTGTCTGAACCTACATCATGAAATGATGTAGCGCAAAGTATGTGTCTGTACTTGAAATGTACTGATCATGCTGGATATATATATATATGCTAAGCTGAATAAAGTATATGAGCTAAACAATGCATAACTAAGCAATGATATATTCTAAACAAGAATATAGATATGTACTGAAGTATAACTGAAAAATAAACCGGATGTAGTGACCAATTACTAATCATGAAGATAATATGTTGAACTATATGCTGAAGTAACTGCTGAAAACCTTGTCAATGCACTTAGAGTCTGACTGTGGGAGCTATAATTAACCGACATAAACCACGTGAGCTAAACATGGAGTATGATGTATACACCCCATCGAGAGGCCCCAATATATCTTGCCATGGGTATAAAGGCATGACTATGGCGTGATCACTAAAACTGATGCCCAACAGAGGGGACATCAGATACTACGCGGGCACGTAGTTCTGGACTCTGAGGGTATGTTGAACCCTAGTCCAACTCGGTGCTAAGTCTACTCCCAACTGAATATTCATGAAGCTAAAATGCACTACATAGTGAATAGCTCAAACTGACATGCTAACTGAGAATGCAACATTTATATATACTAAGAATGTGACATTCAAAATATGGAGCATGATTTTCTGTCTAACTGACCTAGCAAGTATAATTTATGAACTAAAAGAAATTACACAAACTAGGGTTCTGAGTTTTCTATAAGGAATTATACAACGTTTCCAAGAAAAACATGTTATTTAGACTATGGATTCTATAGCATCTTAAATCACAATGAATTCGCAAGATTTTACAAACCCTGGGTCTAGACAAGCTATGTAGAATCAAGGAACTGACTGAATTCTAGGGACCTAGTGGATGAAAGGAATCCACTAGTGAAATCCCACATACATGGTGACGGAATCTATGGAGAAATCCTTTTGATTACGGGGCTAAAACTTTAAGAACACCTCTGCTTGTTCTTGGAAGAACTAGGGCCTCTTTGTTCTTTTTTTTCTCTAAGTTTTGGTGATTTTTGGAGAATGAGGGTTTTGGGTAGGTTTTGAGTGGATTATTAGGCTTTGACTTTGTAAAACGATGTAGTTTAGGTATTAAATGACGTATTTAAAATGGCCAATGCATAGGGGAAATACCAAAACGTCCTGAACTTAACAACTGACGAAAGCCATCCACGAGGGCCACAGACAGACCATCGATGGGACCACATCCTGCTAAGTGGGTCGTGGTTCTTTGCCAGTGCTACTGGTTCTTGGTACGCCCATCCACGGTTCACTTCACAGACCGTGTGAAGGACCACGAGCGGTGAAGGCCATCGTGGTTCTTCGCTTAGGGCTGGGATCTACTGGGTCAGTTCGACGGACCAACCCACGGCCCGTGTGATGTTCCACAGACTGTCGAGTAGTCCATGGTTCTACACTTGAGCCATGGTGGTCCTCCAAGCCTGGCTGGATGTGAACCACGATGAGGATGAGTGGTCGTGGTCCTTTTCATGACTCGTGAACCCCTCTGTGGTTCACCTTTTTCAGCTGTTTAGTCTAAGTCAGATTTCTGAGGTTTTACAATATCGCCCCTTGGGATCATTCGTCCTTGAATAAAGGCTAATAAAGTTGAGTATGGAGGGTAGGGCTGCAATCCCTACAACTAAGTACTAGAAGCTGATATTTGACTGAACAGAGTTTCATGATCATACAAATATGGTGAAATGCAAGGGTAACTGAGGGAACAAGATAGTGAGGCTAGAGTAAACTAAGAGACTCGAGAGGAACTATTACCTCAAGCTGGAACTGAATCAGAAGGAAAGAGGCGAGGATACTTGGGTCTCATGGCTTCTTCTCCTTCCCAAGTAGCTCCCTCTACAAACTGTCTCCTTCAAAAAACCTTTACTGTCGGGACTTCCTTATTTCTCAACCTACGAACCCGACGGTCAAGAATCTCAACTGGCACCTCTTCACAAGTGAGATTATCTCTCACAACCACACTCTCTAATGATACTATTGATGTCGGATCACCCACATACTTTTTCAACAAGGAAAGGTAAAAGACTGGATGATCCGCTGCTATTTTTGTTGGCAACTCTAATTCATAAGCCATATTACCAACCTTTTTAGGATTCTGTAAGGACCTATATACCTGGGACTGAGCTTCCCTTTCTTGCCAAACCTCATCACCCCTTTCATGGGTGACACCTTTAGGAAAACCGAATCATCGATTTCAAATTCTAAGTCCCTTCTCCTCACATATGCATAGGACTTCTGACGACTCTGAACTATTTTTAGTCTATGTCTGATGAGCTGAACTTTCTCCATAGCCTCATGAATCGAATCTAGCCCTAATCAAGGCTGCTTCACCTACTTCAAACCAACCAATCGGGAGCCAGCATCTATGCCCATAAAGTGCCTCATAAGGGGACATCTGAATACTGGAATGAAAGCTATTATTATATGAGAACTCTATGAGAGGTAGGTGATCATCCCAAATACCCTTAAAATCGATCACGCAATCTCTCAAAATGTCCTCTAAGGTATGAATAGTATGCTCTACCTGATCATGCGTCTGTGGATGATGTTATACAGAGATTTACCTGAGTACCAAGACCTTTCTGAAATGATTTCTAGAAATGAGATGTAAACTGAGGACCTCTATTTGTGATGATAGACAAGGGAACCCCATGCAACCTTACTATCTCATTGATGTAGAGTTTGGTGTAGTCCTCCACCGAATTTGTAGTCTTGACAGGCAAGAAGTGAGCGGACATAGTGACTCTGTCCACTATCACCCAAATGGAGTCATGCTGTCTGCGAGTACAAGGTAAACCCATAATGAATTCCATGTTTACCACTTCCCACTTCCATGTAGGAATGTTAATCTCTTGAGTCATACCTTCTGGTTTCTGATGTTCTACATTAACCTGTTGACAGTTAAGAAACTTAGCCACAAAGTGTGTCATATCCCTATTCATGTCGTTCCACCAATTGACTTCCCGTAGATCAGGGCACATCTTAGTGGCACCCGAATGAACAATATATCTAGAATTATGGGTTACTGTCAGGATATGCTGCCTCAACTCACCCACATTTGGAATAGATAAGTGACCCTGGTAATGAAGTACACAATCTCCCCCTTGGGACAAAACCTCAACTTTTTGCTGATGAATTGCTCATTTCAACTGAAGTAGTATAGGATAACTATCCTGTTTTTCCTTAACCTCCGCTACCTATTAAGATTCTGATCCATTCCGAACTATCACACCACCATCTGACGTGTCTGTAAGGCAAACTCCTAAGCGAGTAAGCCGGTGAACATCTTTAGCTAATTATTACTTCTCCTCCTCAGCATGTGACATACTACCCATAGAATGTCTGCTAAGAGCATCAACCACTACATTGACATTACCCGGATGGTAAAGCACATTCATGTCATAGTCCTTGAGGAATTCAAGCCATCTACTCTGACGAAGATTTATCTCTTTCTGGGTGAACACATACTGGAGGCTCTTATGATCTGTGAACACATCAACATGAACACCATACAAGTAGTGTCTCCAAATCTTTAGGGCAAATACTATGGCTGTGAGTTCGAGGTCATGAGTCAGGTAATTCTTCTCGTGGACCTTAAGCTATCTAGAAGCATAAGCTATGACCTCACCTCGCTGCATCAACACACAACCTAGGCCGACCCTGGATGCATCAAAATAAATCACATAACTTTCTGGACCATCAGGTAGAGTCAAGACAAAAGCTGTAGTCAACCGAGTCTTCAGTTCTTAGAAGATTTTCTCACACTCATCTGACCACTGAAACTTGACCTTTTTCTTTGTCAACTTGGTCAATGGGGAAGCTATGGATTAAAATCCCTCAAAAAACTTTCTATGGTAATTGGACAAACCCAAGAAACTTCTGATATCAGTTGGGGAGGTAGGTGTGGACGGTGCTATACTTCCTCAATTTTCTGAGAATCTACTCGGATCCCTTTGTTGGATAACACATGACCAAGGAAAGCGAGGGACTATAACCAGATTCACGTTCGCTAAACTTAGTGAATAGCTGGCAATCCTTGAGAGTCTGCAGAACAAATCTCAGATGAGTCGCATGCCCCTCTTCACTCCGAGAATAGATGGGGATATCATAAATAAAGACGATGACAAAGAAATCCAAATACTGCTTGAACACCCTATTTATTATGTACATGAAAGCTGCAGGAGCATTTGTTAGTCCAAAAAACTTAACCACAAATTCACAGTGATCATACCGAGTTCTGAAAGTTGTCTTTAGGATGTCACTATCTCTTACTTTGAGCTGATGATAGCCAGATCTGCAGTCTATCTTAGAAAAGCAACTAGCACCTTGAAGTTGGCTGAACAAGTCATTAATCTTAGGGATGGGATATTTATTCTTGATTGTAACTTTATTCAACTTATGATAGTCAATGCACATTCTGAGAGAACCTTCTTTCTTTTTATCGAATAACACTAGAGTACCCCATGGAGAGATATTAGGTCTGATGAAACCCTTATCTAAAAGGTATTTCCACTGTTCTTTCAATTCCTTAAGCTCAGCTGGAGCCATTCTGTAAAGAGGAATTGAAATAGTCTGGGTATTTGGAAGGATATCTATTCCAAAGTCGATTTCCCTTTCGGAGAAACTGCAGCAAGATCTTTTGGGAACACATCTGGAAACACATTTACTACTCGAATTGGCTAAAGAGTTGGGGTTTAGGAGTTGGAATATTAAACCCGAATAAGATGATAGATATATTCTTTGGAAATTATTTTCCTAGCCTTAAGGTAATAGATGAATTGACTCATAGGCACCGAGCTACAACCCTTCCACTCTAAGATTGGCTCGTTTGGAAACTGAAACCGAACAATTCTAGTTCCACAATCGGCTGAGGCATAACAGAATGTACCTAATTTATGCCTTCAATGATATCAAAGTCTACCATCTCTAACTCTAGAAGCTCTGCTGAGGTGACTTTCTAGAAGACTCTGACAGGGCAATTTATGTATACCCATCTAGCTATAATTGGGTCACCAACTGTTGTAGAGACTGAGAAGGGTTCTAAGAGAGTTTCTGGGCTGACACCAAAGTTTACTGCTATATAAGGAGTTACAAAAGACAGTGTAGCCTCTAGATCTAACAATGCATAAACATCTAAATGAAAGACTCGTAACCTACTGATGACCACATCAGGAGAATGTTCCTGGTCCTGGCGAGCGCCTGAAGAGCATACATATTGTTCTAGCACTAACCACCACCTGTACCAAACGAAGCACTCTGCTGAGTGGGGCGACTCACTGGCACTGCTGAAGTAGTAGACTGAGCCCTATTAACTCCTTGTCCTTGTCTGGCAGAAGGGAAATCCTTCAACCTATGACTAGACTTGCCACACCCAAAGCATTCCTCTCTGCCTTCAAGAAACTCGCCCGGATGATTCTTACCAAACTTTTGACATATTGGAAAAGTTTGATTACCTGAAGCACGCCCCTATGACTTAGTGCCTGATGCTCTCCCTTTTTGATCCTGTCAAAACCTAGGGGATGCAGCGCTAATTGATGGTGCTGGGGCTGTAGACTGCTACTGAAACTGCGAGCGATTTCCACCACTAGACCTTTGCTAAAAGTATTCATAATTCCCTGTTCTAGCCTTCTTGTTGTCCTTAGACATTTCCCTAAGCTTATCTCCCTCAACCTGCTGAGCATGAGTCATTATTATGGAGATATCCATATCCCCTAACAACATAACATTCCTGTACTCGGTCTTTAATAAATCAGATACTCCAAACAAGAACTTGCTCATTTGTGCCCTCAAATGAGCAACCATATGTGGAGCATACCTGAAGAGCTGAGTGAACTTCAGTCTGTATTCTTGGACTGACATTGATCTGTGCTTCAAGTTCATAAACTCCACAGTCTTATCCTGCCTCAAATCTCTCGAGAAGAACCTGTCCAGAAAAGCTCCAGTAAAATAATCCCCTATCACAGGAGTTGAATACTCATCCCTATTTTCCTCCCACTGCGTGAACCAGATATGAGCCACATCTTTGAGTTTATAGGATGCTAACTCAACACTCTCAGTACCAGTCATCTGTATCACTCCAAGAATCTTCTAAACCTCATCAATAAAGTTTTGTGGGTCCTTATCAACCTTCGACCCAAGAAATTCTGGAAGATTCATACGAACAAAGTCTCGAACCCTAGCTGCAGCTGATCCACTACTGGGGTTTGCATGAACTGGGTCCTGCTAATGGGCCTGGGTGGCTACTGTCTGAGCCAATAGCTGGATTGCATTGCAGAACTCAGCATTCGTAACCTCATGGTTTCGGGACTGGAGGAACTGCATTAGCATTGGAGGCATTAACATTCCATGTGTTTGCTCTACGAGAAGGCATGATCTGAAACACATAACGATGGATTAGAAAGAAGAAGTTGAATCATACCTCATGCACGATAATAATAGCAAAATAAGTGAAGTTTTCCTAGAACACTTCGTAGCCTTCCCCTCATAGATGTGGAGCCCTTCACACCCATGAAAGAGACTCTACTTAGTGCGACTTTCAGACACTGTAGGACTCTTGAACCTAATACTATGATACCAAGTATGTCACGCCCCGAGGCTACCCCCTAGAAATAACATGGGACCTAGGATTACGAGTGACTCCAAGCTAACCGTGATTCTGACATATATTGAGAATACTGAAAATATAACTAAGATAAGCAGAAGCATAAGTAATACACGAGTTAAAACTAAAGGTCTCCAATTGAAAATGTATGTGAATATCTAAGGTAAAACAACACCAAAACATTTAAATATGACTCCACGTCTCAATCTACTACTATTCATGAAAAACCTCTAACTGAGTTGAGTTACTGGGACATGCCCCCAGCTAACTCTACAAAAATTGAAAACTGAAATTAAAGACTAAAATAGAAAGTAGGTCTACTGTCCTCGAAGTATGAGGACTCACCACCAAATCTGCCAAAGTCGAATCAAGAATCAATTTAAGCGTGATCTGGATGCTGAGTGCCTGAACCTACATTATGAAACAATGTAGCGCAAAGTATGCGTCAGTACTTGGAATGTACTAAGCATTCATGATATAGATATGCTAAGATGAATAAAGTATATGAGCTGAACAATGCGTAACTAAGCAATGATATAATCTGAACAAGAATATAGGTATGTACTAAAGTATAACTGAAAGATAAAATAGATGTCGTGACCAAGTACTAATCAAGAAGATAACATGTTGAACCGTATATGAATAATTGCTGAAAACCTTATCAATACACTAAGAGTTTGACTGTGGGAGCTACTATTAACCAACATAAACTACGTGAGTTAAACATGGAGTCCGATGTATACGCCCCATCGAGAGGACCCAATATACCTTGCCAGGGGTATACAGGTATGAATGTGGCATGATCACTAAAACTGATGCCTAACAGAGGGAACTTAAAATACTATGCATGCACGTAGTTCTGGGACTATGAGGATACACTGAACCCTAGTCCCACTCGGTGCTAAGTCAACTCCTAACTGAATATTCATGAAGCTAAAATGCACTAAATACTGAATAGCTCAAACTGACATGCTAACTGAGAATGCAACATTCTTATATATATATTGAGAATATGACATTCAAAATCTGGGGCATGAATTTCTGTTTAACTAACCTAGCAAGTATAATTCATGAACTAAGAGAAATTACACAAACTAGGGTTCTGGGTTTTATACAACGCTTTCAAGAAAAACATGTTATTTAGATTATGGATTCTATAGCAGCTGAAATCACAACAAATTCCTAAGATTTTACAAACCCTAGGTCTAGACAAGCTATATATAATCAAGGAAGTGACTAAATTCTAGAGACCTAGTAGATGAAAGAAACCCACTAGTGAAATCCCATATACCTGGTGATGGAATCTACGGCAAAATCCTTTGGATTTCGGGGCTAAAACATGAAGAACACCTCTGCTTGTTCTTGGAAGAACTGGCGCCTCTTTCTTATCTTTTTGCTCTAAGTTTTGGTGATTTTAAGAGAATGAGGGTTTTGGATAGGTTCTGACTGGATTATTAGGCTTAGACTGAGTAAAACGACGTAGTTTAGGTATTAAATGATGCAGTTTAAATGCCCAATGCATAGGAGAAAGACCAAAATGACCCTGACTTAACAACTGACGAAAGCCATCCACGAAGGCCACTTACGGACCTTCGATGGGACGATTGGCTGTTAAGTGGTTCATGGTTCTTGGCTAGTGTTACAGGTTCTTGGTACGCCCATCCACGGTCCACTTCACGGACTGTGTGAAAGACCACGGGCCGTGAAAACCATCCTGGTACTTCACTTAGGGGTGGGGTCTACTGGGTCAGATCGGCAGACCAACTCACGACCCGTGTGATATTCCACAGACCTTCAAGTGGACCGTGGTTTAACACTTGAGCCATGGTGGTCCTCCAAGGCTAGATGGATGTGAACCACGATGAGGGTGACGGGCCGTGGTCTTGTTCACAGCCTGTGAACCCCTCCGTGGTTCACCTATGTCTGTTGTTTAGTCTAAGTCGGATTTCTAAGGTGTCACATGTAGAGGCTGAAAAATTTAAATGGTAAAAGGTTTGCAGCAATCAACAAGTTTACATATTCAATTGCTTGATATTGAAGATAAAAGATGTTTTTTGTTTAGAGTAAATTATACTTGTAAGTAGAAGTTAAGCATCGATAGTATGATCATGCAGAGTTGGTATTTCTTAGAGGCAACATATTACAACAAAAGTAGAGCCTATTTGACTGTAGACTAGATAGAGTTCTCAAATATTAGAGTCGTCTATGTGTACCTAATGTGGGAGGTTACGAGATCAAATTTTTATGGAAGCTCATTAATCCTGATATTCAGTACATTTAGGCTCGACAAAGATGGATCGGGACATGTGGTAGCTATATTGGTTGGGTGGCATGAAAATATATAGTACACATTTCGCAGCTCAATATCTTAAATGTTAGCACGTGAAGGTTGAGCTCCCAAGGCCTGGAGGCCTAACTCAAAATATTGAACTTCCATCATGGAAATGGGATGTAATTATTATGGATATCATGGATGTAAATATTCTCTCTCTAGAACCTTGAAGAAAAAGAAGAAGAAGGAGATTGAAGCTAGGATTTCAAAAGCAAGGTTTTACAAATCTATTTCTTTGGGAAATCTGATTAAGGTACGGTGGTTTTCATCCATGGGTAGCTTTCATCAAAGGAGTCCTCTCAAAACCTTCAATTTTAAAATATAGAAATCCCCAATTCTTAGGGTTTGATTCAAAAGTCATGGGTTCCTTTCAAACATGATTTAAATGATTGAATTGTGTTATATTAAGCATGAATTGAGGATTTCTTATAGTTTTTATGATGTATCCTCACGAACCCATGTGATTCCCATATTTCTCAAAGTTGATGATATGATGTTGGTCTTTGTTGATGAAAGAAGGACATTATGAATTTATGCATGAGGTGATTGAATCACATAAGTTATAATGATATCTATGTCTAATGCTTGAATTCTAGATGTGTTGATTGAAATTAAGATTTGAACCTCAAGGAGGTAAAGTATGAGATTATGCATTTTCTATTAAGTCTATATAATTGTTTTAATGATGCTTTAAGAGTATATTATCAATGATTATGATGTTGTTGTTGTGGGATGATTGAAAGGTTATTCTCATGAACTCATAATGAACATGATGTGAAAGGTTTTCTCACAAAATTATGATTCTAAGGTTGAAAGACTTTTCTCACCTAATTGAATCAAAGGCTCAAGAGCCATCATAAATAGATCATAGATGGTGATAGTTTCTCACGCATAGTCTAAAGAGTTAAAGTAATGGTGTACCTTGAATCGGTAGGACAAGGGCATCCTTTCATGAGTAATGATGTTAATAAAGAATTAACTACTCCGTGGAAATTTACTGCTTAGCACCGAGTGGATATTGTTTGAGATTGGAGCTTTCCCGTAGTAAGGTCGGGTTCCTAGTAGCAATCTCCTTATCCCATAAACTACGTGCCCCCGTAGGATATTTAGCTAGTGGATCCACCTAAGCTATGAGTTACCGATTCTACCTAAGGCAAGTAGACCAACCCTTTTCGGTGTGGAAGTCACCGGATTCCATGTTAAAGCTCACATGGTCTCATGTCGGTTAATGCTTATTTCCCACAATAAAAAGAAGTTTAATAATGAACCAAAACATGCTTGAAGAAGTATCTCAAAGTGTTCAAAGATTCTAAAGGTAATGCTAGTTGCATTGAAGATGATGTTATGACTTATGTTTTCCAACTATCTCTATGATGATGTTTACACTTGGTAAATTGCATGCTTTCAAATGAAATGTCCCTTTTTGCATGTTTCAAGTGTTTTTGTGCGTGGCTACCATATTTAGTGCATTTTGTACTAAAGCCTACTTTGCCTACATTTTTCCCAAGTGTAGCGTCCGGCACTCGAGGTGATCATTCTTGTGGCTAGAGCTTGGATTTGATTGTTTTCCCAAGCTTGGTGTCCTCATGGTTCGAGGATGGATTTTCGTATGTTTAGTTTCATTCATGTACTTTCCCTTTTGGACATGTTGTATGGGCTAGGCCATATTTCATTCACTATTGTAATTGATGGCTATGATGAGACAAAGTGTCTAGACTTCCGCTTTCTTTTATGAAAAACTTTTTAGGACAGACTTTTACTGTTCTATTTCTTATGTTATGAGGACTAAGAGTCTTGTATGGAGTCCTTCGGGGTTCTATACCCCTTGTTACATCTAGGGGGTACCCTTGGGTCGTGACATGCCCCCATCTGACACTTTGTTTTATTTCGATAATGTTTACTTCTACAAACTACTAGAGCACATTCTTTACTTCTTAATTGAATTCCATTCCATATCACTCCCTATGGGATCGACCCCAACTCTTTGTTGGGTTTATCCTAGATGGTGATCACCTACACTTAGAATTGGATGATGTGTAGTTGAGCGTTATCAAAAGGAGTGTCGCTGCCAGGGAGTGGTGTTTAGAATTCTCTTATTGAAGTTTGTTTGTGATCTTATTGTGTTGTAGTAAAAAAAATTTACTTTTGTTTGTTGTTTGCTTCTCTTGAACAAGTAGCGAAATGAGTGCTAACGGGAGCAACATCAGTCAACATGAACACCATGATGATATCGACAACTTGCTCGATGTATATGAAGCTCAGATGGGTAACGTGGGTGCTATTCGGAAGACTTTGGTTGTGGGAAATTCAGTGTTCCACATTACTAGCACCGTATTGCAACTCATGCAAATGAAGGGATTATTTGGAGGGCTGGAGCATGAGGATCCCCATGAATAGATCTGGAATCTTGTAGACACATGTGGCCTATTTTCTTTTGAGAACATTACATAAGAGTCGGTTAGACTTTGTTTGTTCCCCTTGTCTCTAACAGGGGAAGAAATGAAGTGGCTAGCGGAACTACCAAGAGGATCAATCATATCGTGGGAAGAGCTCACCGAAGCATTTTATGTGAAGTTCTTCCCACCATCAAAGATGGTGAAATTGAGGGATCACATTCAAAACTTTAAGCGAGTAGATGGCGCCAATTCATGAAACAAGGTTGCGGTTCCAGAAATTGCTGCTCAAATGTCCAACCCATGGACTCCCGAACAACGTGCTATTACAATACTTCTACCGGAGCCTCGATTTAGTCAACGAAGGAGAATCTGACCAGCTTGTTCGAGGGGGAATTATGCAACAACCGTTCACTATAGCTTCTAATCTCCTTGATGAAATAACAAAAATCAATAGTGCTTGGTACACTAAAGAAGACCAGGGTCTTCATTGAATTTTGGGATGACAAAAGAGTAAGTGGAGAAAAATCAAGAACGAGATGAAAACATAGCAACAATGATGTCTCAAATGATGTTGCTTAACGAACAAGTCTTGGGGAGTATTTATTAAAATAACGAGGTGAAAAGGGTGTAAAGTATAGAGGAGCGTGGTAGCCCGGACTCCCTAAAGTCGGGTGAGAATCAAAGTTGGAACATATTTGGTGAAACTGAATGGAGAAGATACAATCGAGAGAAGGGTGACTATGATGAATATTATGTTCCAAGGAGTGGTAGCCCAAGGTCTAGAGCCAACTCCAAAAGTTGTCTGGTGGATGAGTTACTTGCCCAAATTTTGAACAAGGTTGAAGGATCAGACGACATGCTTAAGGAAATGAAAGTCGATTTCTCATCCTTGAATATGAAAGTAAACACTCACTAAGAATCTATCAAGAAACTCAAATGGCAAATGCATCAACGTTCTTCCCAAATGGAATCCAAGACATTAGAGAGGTATGCAACTGAGGATGTGGTGAATTTTGAAGATGATCATGGAAAATGCTTAGCAGTATTGGCCTGGAGTGGACAGGGAGCATGTGATGATATGAAGGTGAATGATGAGGAAAACCCTAATAGAGAAGGTAAAGGCAACATTGATGTAGAGGAGTCTGACCAAGCACTGAAGGACAGCACACACAAAGAGGATAAAGAAATTCCACGACAAAGCATCGAAAAAGGAGTTGCGTCCCATCAAAAGCAGGTAAAAGCATTGCCTAAAATAAATCCACCATTCCCTAAAAGACTCAAAAAATGGGATGAGGATGAAAAGTTCAAGAAGATTCTCTCCATGTTTAAGATATTGTCGATAAATTTTCCTTTGGTGGGAGAATGGTTTGAAATGCCCGATTACGCCAAGTTCATGAAAGAGTTGGCCACTAAGAAAATGAGCATGGATTTTGAAACAATTGAAGTGTCTCATAGCTGTAGTGCTATAATGACTAGCAATATGGGTTAAAAAGAAAACTGATGCGGGGGAGTTCACTATCCCATGCACTATTGGAATGCTTTAATTTGCCAAAGCATTATGTGATTTGGGGGCTAGTATTAATGGACGATCGTTGGATTGGGTGTACCTAACTCGACAACAATGTGACTCCTAATGGACGATCGATCTATCAAACATCCCATTGGCATAATTTATGATATCTTGGTGAAAGTTGATAGGTTCATATTTCCAGCCAACTTTGTCATTTTGGATTGTGAAATTGATACCGAAGTACCTATTATTTTGGGTAGATCATTTTTGGCAACCGGAAGAGGTTTGGTGGATTTTGAAAGTGGTGAGTTAAAGTTTCGGGTGAATGATGAGGAGGTTACTTTTAATGTGTGCAAGTCAATGAAGCAGCCTAGTGATATTCATGTGGTCTCAACAATTGATGTGATTGACGAAGCAGTGGCTCGTGTGAGTGAAATGATGTGCATGAACGAACCCCTTGTTGTTGTCCTTTCAAATTATAAAGAGGACAAAGTCCAAAGGTATGATGAAGTTGTAGCTGCTCTATCGGGATTAGGTGCTTATTCTAAAAATCCATTGAAGCTCGATATTGATCTAAAAAATTGAGAATGCCCTCCCGCGAAACCATCCACGGAAGAACCCCCAAAGCTTGAATTGAATGTGCTACCGTCTCATATTCGGTATGTATTTCGCGGAGCAAACAACACCTTACCCATCATCATCGCAGCAGAATTGCTTGATTGGCAAGTGAAATTGCTTGTTGAGGTGTTAAAAAGGTATATTAAGGCTAGAGGATGGACAATTGATGATATTGTAGGGATTCCCCATGGGATTTGCACTCATAAAATCCAATTGGATAGTGAATGCAAACCAAGTGTTGAGCATCAATGAAGACTAAATCCTCCTATGCAAGAAGTGGTGAAGAAGGAAATCATCAAGCTGCTAGACGCGGGAGTGGATTATCTTATTTCGGATAGTAAATGGGTAAGCCCCGTCCAATGTGTATCTAAGAACGGAGGCATCACAGTGGTTGCAAATGGAAAAGGAGAAGTTGTACCTATGAGACCGATAACCGGATGGAGAGTATGCATGGACTAACTGAAACTTAATGCATGGATCGAGAAAGATCACTTTCCAATGCCATTTATGGACCAAACTCTTGATAGGCTTGCTTGGCGTGGATGGTATTGCTTTTTGGATGGCTATTCCGTGTACAACCAGATTTCTATTGCACCGAAAGATCAAGAGAAAACCACTTTTACATCCCCCTATGGGACTTTTGCATTCAAGAGGATGCCCTTTGGGCTATGCAAAGCTCCGACAACATTCAAACATTGTATGCTTTCAATTTTTTCAGATATGGTGGAGGACTCAATGGAGGTATTCATTGACGATTTTTCAGTCGATGGTGATTCATTTGAATCATGTCTTGAACATCTTTGCCAGGTTCTACAAAGGTATGTGGAGACAAACATAGTACTAAATTGGGAGAAGTGTCATTTCATGGTGAAAGAGGGAATAGTCCTGGGGAATAAAATTTAAAGTCAAGGAATGCAAGTGGATCAAGCAAAGGTCAAGGTCATTGAAAAGCTCCCCCCTCCTATTTTGGTAAAAGATGTCAGGATTTTTCTAGGTCATGCATGGTTCTATAGGTGGTTCATCAAAGATTTCTCCAAAATAGCTCACCCTCTTTGTAAATTGCTAGACAAGTGGTGATGCACACGGATCATGCTGCCATTAGATATTTGATGGCCAAGAAAGATGATAAGCAAAGATTGATTCGGTGGGTGTTATTGTTGCAAGAATTTATTTTCTAAGTGAAGGATCGGAATGGATGTGAAAACCAAGTGGAAAATCATTTGTCTAGGTTAGAAACGAACTTGGTCGATTGCAATGAGAGGGACATTATGGCTAAATTTCCTGACGAAACAGTTATGAGGATGACTCAAGGAAACTCACCTTGGTCTGCTGACTTCCCTAACCATATAGTGTGTGAATAATACCCGAGGGCCTCAACTTCTACCAACAAAAGAGATTCTTGTTCGATGTAGATAGGTACTTATGGGATGAACCTTATCTATTCAGAGGATGCACATATCATATCATTCTAAGATGTGTACCGGAAGGAGAAGTCAATGCTATTCTCAATGCTTGCCATGCCTCACCTTTCGGTGAACACCATAGCGGGGTGGAACAGCCGCCCAGGTGCTTCAAAGTGGATATTTTTGGCCATCATGATACTAAGATGCACATGCCTTTGTTAAACAATGCATACTATGCCAAACGCAAGGAGGGGTATCGAGAAAACATGAACTACCTCTTAATCCCATATTAGAGGTTGAATTGTTTGATGTCTCGGGAATAGAATTCATGGGTCCGTTTGTGAGCTCGTACGGAAATAAATATATTCTGGTGGGAGTTGATTACGTTTCAAAATGGGTGGAAGTTGTAGCCTTACCTAACAATGAGGGCTAGAGTATTGTGCGATTCTTGAAGCGCTACATTTTTGCAAGGTTTGGTACCCCGCTTGCTATTATCACTGATGGAGGGTATCATTTTTTCAATCGGCCATTTGCTTCATTGTTGAGAAAATACAGAGTCAAATACAAAGTCACAACACGCTATCATCCACAAACAAGCAGCCAAGTTGAGGTTGCAAATCTACAGATCAAAAGCATTTTTGCAAAAACAGTGAACGCTAATCGGACTAATTGGTCTCGGAAGATTGATGATGATCTTTCGACATATCACACCACTTTCAAAACACCAATTGGCGTGTCACCATATCAGTTGGTTTTTGGAAATTATTTCCACCTACCGGTCGAGCTTGAACATAAGACACTATAGGCATTAAAGGCACTAAATCTAAATTGGGGAGATGCTTCGAAAGAAAGAGTCTGTGTGGCTTTTGGTTGAAGGCATATAAGAGTTCAGCTCTTAACAAGGAGAAGATGAAGAAGTGGCACGACACTAAAATCCTCTAATGAGAGTTCTATGTGGGTGATATTGTCTTGCTCTATAACTCTCGGTTGAGACTTTTCATGGGCTATCTCAAATCGAAGTGGTCTGGCCCATTCAAAGTAACTCGGGTATCCACAAATGGGGCAATTGAAGTTGAAGGTAAAGAAGGACCAACTTTTAAAGTAAACGAGCAGTGTTTGAAGCTCTATTTTGGGGAATGTCATGAGATATCGGTAATTGAAGTATTGTATTTCTAATATGCTTGAGAGTATTTTCACGTCATGCCACGACGTTAAATAAGGCACTTCTTGGGAGGCAACCCAAGCTTTAGTTGTTTTGGAATAACATGTACTGAATGGGCAGGGACTGATTATTGTGCGATGGCAAAGAAACTTCGGCGGCCTGCCAAGTGTTTGGCGATCATGATTTGGTCCGCCTTTTTGCACTTGACTAATGGACCAGCATTCTGGCAAGTTTGGTGAAGGTGCCAGTCTGTTTGACGGTGCGCCGACAGGGTTCAGCGAGCCCGAGTACACTCGCCCTTTGACCACACTGGAAGGGCCAGTATTCTGGAAGTTTTGGCGACCCACATACAGTTCAATGATTTGCAGAGTGGTTCGGTGGTCTCAAGCAAGCTTCGTCGATTGGTCATATAGTGTAGAGTTCTTCTAATACCATTCCTTTCATTCAGTGCTCTTTCTTGTAAAATATGTATTTTTTTATTTTTGCATTGATGACAATGTTCAGTTTAAGTTGGGGGTGTGTTGTCAATCTCTTCCCATATCCCTTACCTCTTTGGTGATAATCCCAAGTGATTGAGTGATTGAAATTTGAGTGCCCTCTTAATAGTTATGAATATGTTTGTTCTCTTGGATATTTTATGTGTCGGTTGTGATCAATACTGATGACTTGAATAGTGCTCTTGATTGAACGATATGTGTGTGCAAATCCGATGAGGCAAATTGAGTTGCATAAGTCATATGTGAATTCATAGCATCTCATTGTGACTAAGCCGGTTGTTGAGTTGAACTCTTGTCGTGATCGTTTTACGCTAGCTAAAAGTGTAGAGTCATATTTGATGATTGTGTTGAATTGTAACACCCCAGATTCAAGCTAGGCTAAGTAGCCATTTTCCTGATATTGCAGGTGCCAACCACGGTGGCCAACCCCGGCCTATGAAGTGGACCACAGACCATAGGTAGGGTCCGTGGATGGGCACCCAAAACTGCCACAAAAGTGGGGAACCAAGGCCTGACCAACCGACCGTCGGTCAGACCACGGTCCATTGTTGAGGACCCGTGGTTCAAGACCCCAAAATCCAAAATCTCTAATTCAAATGACGGACCACAAGTACGGGCCGTAGGTCAGTCCACGGTCTCTCGATGGGTGGCCGTAGGTCGCGAGCTGGGAGTTATTTTCAGGGGTAGTTGGATCTCTTCCTAATTATTGTATTCCTATACTACGTCATTTTGCCTATGTCTAAGACCCCTATATAAGTGTTTTCATCCCCCAAATTAGTCAATTCAATTCATTATTCAAAAATTACAAATGAAGATCAATTCTCTGTGCCAAATATTCTCTCTCTATAAACTTGAAGAAGAAGAAAAAGAAGAAGGATTCATCTAGGGTTTCAAGTCAAGGTCTCAATTCCTTCATTGAAGATAAGCATTTGGACTTGAGGTATAGTATTTTTCATTCATAAATTCCTTTCATTCATGGAGTTTCCAAATTCTCCTATTTTTGAAGGTAGAAATTCCCAATTTAGTTAGGGTTTTCTTCAATTGCCATGGGTTCTTTTCAAAGTTTATTTAAATGATTGAATTATGTTCTATTATGCATGAATTGATTAAATACTATGATTTTTATGACGTTTCCCCATGAACCCATGTAAATCCCATGTTTTCCAATTATGATGATGTAATGTGGGTATTGAATTATGAAGAAGGATATTATGAAGTTTAGCATGTTTTCCTGAAGATTATGTAAATGTTTTAAGGATGCTTTGAGAGTAAAGTATCAATGATTATAATTGTTGTTGTGTTGTTGAAAGGATTGCTCATAAACACACTATAGCATGATTTGTGAAAGGTTTTCTCACAATGTAAGGATTCTAAGGTTGAAAGGTTTTCTCACCTAATTGAATCAAAGATAAGGATCTATTCTAATGACAGTTGGCTTGGATTGGCAAGATGACATGCCCTTCCATGGATAATAAGAACAAGTAAGAAATGACTATTTCGTGGGAATCATGCTTAGCACCGAGAGGATATTGAGATGGAGGGTGTCCCGTTAGTAGAGGCCGGGTTTCTAGTAGAAATCTCTTTATCCCTTACCTATGTGCTCCCATAGGATGATTGTCTAGATAGACATTAGCTAGTGGATCGACTTAAGCTAGAAGTTCATGGTCCTTACCTTGGCAAGTAGGACAACCCTTTTCGGTGTGGGAGACACTGGGGGATCATGTTATGGCTCACATGGTCTTCATATCGGTTAAGGCTCATTCCCACAACAATATGAATAATGAACTATGGTTACTTCAAGAAGTATCTCAGATGTACTTAAAGGTTTGAAAGATGTTAGCTTGCATTGACCATGTTTTATGAATTATGTTTTCTAACCTCTTTTATGTCATGTTTTATCTTGGTCAAATGCATGTCATAAATTGTCTCGTTTTACCATGATTTAAATGTTTTATGCATGGCTATCATACTTGGTACATTGTTTTGTACTGACGCATATTCTTGCCTAAATTTTTCCCAACTGTAGTGTCCGATATTCAGGGTTCTCAGTTTCTTGGCTAGCGGTTGGCTTGGTTGATTTCCTGAGCTTTGGTGAGTCCTCATACATTTGAGGACGGAGTTATATTGTTTTCAATTTCTTTTTTTCTTTTCAGTTTTGGACATGATGTATGGGCTAGTCCCAATTTCTATCTATTGTATTAGATGGCTAAATAGACAAAGTGTGTAGGCTTCTCCTTTTGTTTTATATGATGTTTGGACTATGAAATATTGTTTTACTTCTTATGTTCTATTTCTTATGTTATGAATGCTAAGTAGCTTGTATGGGGTCTCTCGGGGTCTTATACGCCATGTTACATCTAGGGTGTACCTCTGGGTCGTGACAAAACATGGTAATCAAAGAACAAGGCTTAGAATGGTCCTAGGACGATGTCTCATAAACCACATCTAGTAGAGTCTTGTTCATGAGTGTAAAGCGCGCCACATTTATGAATGAGAGGCTACAAGATTATTAGGAAACTCCACTTCTTTCATTACTCTAAATTGATGCGATAGAGTTTAACTCTATAAGGTCTCTCTTCTAATCCTTTACCGATGCTCTACAAGATATGTCTACTCGAAGAGCTTATACTAGAAGGAATGTGAGGGAGAATGCAGAACAAGAAGCTCCTCCCAAAGCTCCATAAGTTCCGGTCCATCCTTTGGACGAGCAAGTTACAAATGCAGAGTTTAGGGCTGCTTCTCATGTTTTTTCTCAAGCCATGACGGCCCAAGCCAATAGGGAGGTTGTGGTTCCCGTGAAACCAAATGTGGGTACGGCGGCAACAAGAGTAAGAGACTTTACTAGGATGAACCCTCCAAAGTTTCATGGCTCAAAAATTGAGGAAGATCATCAAGAGTTTATAGATGAGGCCTACAAGGTATTGATGATCATGGGAGTGACGCCGGTGGAAAAGGCGGAGTTGGCCCCTTATCAACTAAAAGGTGTTGCTCAAGTATGGTATAACCAATGAAAAGAAGGAAGACACAAGATGCGGGTCCTCTTGATTGAAAGAAGTTTAATGCTTCTTTTCTTCATAGGTTCTTTCCCCTTGAGATAAGGGAAAAAAAGGTGTTTGAGTTCATTAACCTTCATCAAGGAAGTGTGAGTGTGAGGGAGTATGCTCTAAGGTTCACACAATTGTCTGAGTATGCTCCAACAATGGTTGCCGATTCTAGGGCAATGATGAGTATGTTTCTTTCGGGTGTGTCAGAAATGGTGGTCAAAGAGTGTTGATCCACCATGCTCATTAATGACATGGACATCTCTCATCTTATGGTTCATGCAAATTAAATTGAGGAAGAAAATATCAAGGAAAAGTCTAGGGAGGCAAAGAGAGTTAAGACCGGTGATGGTAATTTCTCTAATGCAAGGACCGATGGACATGGCCATCCTAGATTTTGAGAAAGGTTTTCGGGTCAAGGTTCCTCCAATACTCCTCCTAAGTTTAACAAAGATAGGGTGTCTAACCCTAAGACTCAAGGAGGGAATGGTAGTCGATCTTCATTGCCTATGGCTACTTGTACTAAGTGTGGAAAGAAGCACGAGGGTAAGTGTCTAGCAGGCACGGATGGTTGCTTCAGTTGTTGTAAAAGTGGGCATAATATAAGGGATTGCCCAATGGTTACGGCTAGAGGAAGAGAGGGAAATCAAGCTCCTCCTAGTGGTTCGGGTTCCAATACTCCCAAGAAAAACTGATTCTATGTACTTCAGAGTCGTGGTGAACAAGAGGGTTCTCCTGATTTGGTTACCGATATGTTGAATGTTTTGCAACTTGATGTTTATGATTTACTTGATCCCGGTGCTACCTTGTCTTTTGTGATGCCATATGTGGCTATGAGGTTTGATGTTCTTCCAGATGTGTTGTTAGAACCTTTTTCTGTCTCTACTCCGGTTGGTGAATCTATTGTGGCTAAGAGGGTCTATAGAAAGTGTCTCATTTCCTTGTCCCATAGAGTTACTCTTGTTGACTTGGTAGAGCATTATATGCTAGATTTTGATGTTATCCTTGGTATGGATTGGTTGCACTCTTGTTATGATTCTATTGATTGTAGAACCCATGTGGTCAAGTTACAGTTTCTAAATAAGCCTATCCTAGAGTGGAAGGGGGAAAATTATATGCCTAAGGGTAAGTTTGTCTCTTGTATTAAAGATAGAAAGATGATTTCTAAGGGTTGCATGTACCATCTAGTTAGGGTGAGGGATGTAGATTCTGAAACCCCTACTCTTGAGTCGGTCCCGTTGTGAATGAGTTCCATAAATGTGTTCCTAACTAACTTACCCGGTATTCCATCCGAAAGGGAAATAGACTTTGGTATTGACGTTCTCCCAGATACGCAACCTATTTCTATTCTACCTTGTAGAATGGCTCCAGCAGAACTTAAGAAATTGAAGGAACAACTTAAAGATTTGTTGGATAAGGGTTTCATCCGACCAAGTAAATCCCCATGGGGTGCTCAAGTTTTGTTTGTTAGAAAGAAGGATGGTTGTCTTCGTATGTGTATTGACTATCGCCAATAAAAAGAGGTGCCATTAAGAATAAGTATCCTCTTTCAAGGATAGATGATTTGTTTGATCAACCTTAAGGGGCAAGTTACTTCTCTAAGATTGATCGTCTATTGGGTTATCATCAATTGAGGCTGAAAGAAGATGACATTCTAAAAATTGCTTTTAGAACTCGGTATGGCCATTATTAGTTTTTGGTAATGTCGTTTGGGTTGACTAATGCTCCGACGGCGTTCATGGGTTATATGAATACGGTGTTTAGACAATACCATGACATGTTTGTGATTGTGTTTATTGATGACATATTGATTTACTCAAGTAATGAGAATGAGCATATTTATCATTTGAGGATTGTATTGCAAATTTTGATCAAGGACCAACAACTTTTTGCAAAGTTTAGCAAATGTGAATTTTTGTTAAGATCCGTGGAATTTCTAGGTCACATTATTTGAAGTACGGGTATTGAGGTAGATCATATTAAGACAGATGCGGTCAAGAGTTGGCCAAAACCTCTGTCTGCTTCGTATATTAGAAGTTTCTTGGGTTTGGGTGGTTACAATAGAAGGTTCATTGAGGGGTTTTCTTTGATTGCCTCTCCTTTGACGACTTTGACTCAGAATAAGGCTAAGTTCATATGGTCTGAAGCATGCGAGAAGAGTTTTCAAGAGTTGATGGATAGACTTACTTCCTCTCCGGTGTTGACTTTACTGGAAGGTACGGATGACTTTATGGTTTATTGTGATGCCTCTAGAATTGGGTTGGGATGTGTACTTAAGAAAAATTGGAAAGTTATTGCCTATGCTTCAAGGCAACTTAAGATCCATGAGAAGAATTATCCTACCCATAACCTTGAATTAGTGGCGATTGTGTTTGCCTTAAAGATTTGAAGGGACTATTTGTATGGTGTGCACGTCGATGTGTTTACCAACCACAAGAGTTTCCAATATGTTTTTAGTCAGAAGAATTTGAATCTTCGCCAAAGGAGGTGGCTTGAATTATTGACAGATTATGATATGAGTGTTCTCTATCACCTTGGTAAGGTGAATGTGGTGGCGGATGCTCTTAGTCGGTTATCTATGCATAGTGTTGCTCATATTGAGGATGAAAAGAAATAGTTGGTTTGAAATGTTGAAAGATTGGCCCGGTTGGGAGTTCAGTTAGTAGACTCTACCAAGGGTAGTGTTATGGTTCATAATGATTCAAAATTGTCTTTTGTGGCGGATGTGAAAGCCAAGCAAGGTCTTGATCCAATTTTTGCAGAATTGAAGGAAGCGGTGCTTAAGAAGTCTGTTAAGGCTTTCTCCCAATGGGGAGATGGTGTGCTTAAATATCAAGGTCGTTTGTGCGTTCATAATGTTGATGACTTGAGGGAATAAATCTTGACAGAAACCCATAGTTTTCGGTATTCTATTCTCCTGGGAGCCACCAAGATGTACATTGATTTATGGAAAATCTATTAGTGGAATGGGATGAAGAAGGATATTGCAGGATTTGTGGCTAAGTGTCGTAATTGTCAACAAGTGAAGGTTGAGCATCAGAAATCGGGAGGTTTGCCCCAAGATATTAGAATTCCTACTTCGAAGTGGGAAGATTTGAATATGCAGTTTATTGTAGGTTTGCCACGTACTCGGCAACAACATGAGTTGAATTGGGTTATAGTAGATCGAATTATGAAATCGGCTCATTTTATCCCCGTCAAGGTTTCTTATTCGGTGGAAGATTATGCTAAGTTGTATTTGAGGAAAATGGTAAAGTTGCCTAGAGTGCCCTTATCCATTATCTCTGATCGTGGTACTCAATTCACTTCTCAGATTTGGAAGTCTTTCCAATAGGGTGTTGGTACTCGTGTTAAGCTTAGTACGACCTTTCATCCCCAACCCGATGGGCAAGCGGAGCGTACTATCCAAAAAATTGAAGACATGTTGAGAGCTTGTGTGATTGATTTTAAGGGTAATGGGGATGACCATTTTCCATTGATTAAATTTGCATATAAAAATAGATATACTTGAGTATTGGTATGTGTAACACCCCATATCGGAAGAAGGGAAATGAACCGGACTTTGGAAAGTTACAGGTGCCAGCTACGGAGGCCAACCACGGCCCGTAGGTGTGGTCCGTGGGTTTGCACAAAGCCGTATATCGGGAACCCCAAAAATCATGGTCTTTGATGACCAACGACGGTTCACCAAGATGGATCGTGGGTCAGACCACGACCCGTCGACTGGGTCCATCAGTGGGTCACTTGGGAAAGGTCCAAAGATGGACCACGGAAGGGACCTACGGACCGTAGGTCAGTCCATGCCCCGTGGTCTAGGGTTCCGTCGATGTTTGAATTTCTCTGTATCTAGTGACGGATGTGCAGGACGGACCGTGGGTCCATCAACGGTCCGTCGATAGGGGGTCCGTAGTTCGTGACTAGATGGTTATTTTAGGGGCATATGGGTCTTTTCTGCTTTTAATTAAATTAAAATGTTGTCATTTTGCCTTCATTTAGAACCCCTATATAAGCCCTTTTGCACCCAAAATTCACCCCATTTAGTTCATTCTCCCTAAATCCCAAAAGAAAACCAAAACCTCCTCCCAAATATTCTCTCTCTAGAACTTGAAGAAGAAGAAGAATATTCAGCTAGGGTTTGATACTAAGGAGCTAAATTCTCCTGTGAAGACTAGTAATTGGAGTTAAGGTATGGTGGTTTTCATCCATGGGTAGCTTCCACCCATGGAGTCCTCTCAAAGACTTCAATTTCAAATTATCGAAATCCCCAATTGTTAGGGTTTGATTCCAAAGTCATGGGTTCCTTTCTAACTTGATTTTATGATTGAATTGAGTTATATTAAGCATGGATTGATGATTTCCTATGAGTTTTATGATGTATTCCCACGAACCCATGAATTTCCCCATATTTCTCAAAGTGGATGATATAATCTGGGTGTTTGTTGATGAAAGAGGATTTGTATGAATTTATGAATGAGGTGATTGAATCACATGAATTATAATGATATCCCTGTCTAATTCTCAGATTCTAGATGTGTTTATTGAAAGTGAGTTGTAGATCTCAAGGAGGTAAAGAATGAGATTATGCATGTTTTCATGAAACCTATGTAAATGCTATGAGTACACTTTGAGAGTGAAGTGTTAATGAATATGTTGTTGTTGTGGGCTGATTGAAAGGTTATTCTCATGAACTCATAATCAACATGATGTGAAAGGTTTTCTCACATAATGATGTACCTTGAATCGGTAGGCCAAGTGCATCCTTTCATGAGTGATTAAAAAGAGCTATTCTAACGATGTACCTTGAATCGGTAGGCCAAAGGCACCCTTTAATGAGTAATGATGTTAATAAAGAATTAACTACTCCGTGGGAATTTTATTCTTAGCACTGAGTGGATATTGGATGAGGTGGAAGCTCTCTCGTAGTAAGGCCGGGTTTCTAGAAGCAACCTCTTGAGATGGAAGCTCTCCCGTAGGCAAGCCGAGTTTCTAGTAACAATCTCCTTATCCCATAATCTACATTTCCTCGTAGGATTTAGCTAGTGGATACACCTAAGCTAAGAGTTATCGGTTCTACCTTAGGTAAGTAGACCAACCCTTTTGGGTGTGGGAGTCACCGGATTCCATGTTAAAGCTCACATGGTCTCATGTCGGTTAAGGCTTGTTTCCCACAAGAACAAGAAGTTTAATATTGAACTAAGGCATGCTTGAAGATGTATCCCGTAAATGTTCAATGGCTTTAAAGATGTTGCTAGTTTGCATTGAAGGTGATGTTATGATATGTTTTCCCAACAATCTTTATGATGATGTTTACACTTCATAAATTGCATGCTTTCAAATGAAATGTCCCTTTTTGCATGTTTCTAGTGTTTTTATGCATGCTACCATACTTGGTGCATTTTTGTACTAACTCCTACTTTGCCTAGAAGTGATCATACTTGTGGCTAGAGCTTGGATTTGATTGTTCTCGAGCTTGGTTAGTCCTCATGGTTCGAGGACAGACTTCTTGTCTTTAGTTTCTTTCATGTACTTTCCCTTTTGGACATTTTGTATGGGCTAGGCCCTATTCAATTCACTATCGTAATAAATGGCTATGATGAGACAAATTATCTATACTTCTTCTTTCTTTTATGAAAAACTTTTTAAGACTTTAAATGTCATTTAATCTTATTGTCTATTTCTTATATTATGAGGACTAAGTGGCTTGTATGGAGTTTTTCGGGGTTCTATATGCCTTGTTGCATCTAGGGGGTACCCCTGGGTTGTGACAAACTTGGTAATAAGAGCACAAGGTTTAGAATGGTCCTAGGATGATGTCTCATAAGCCACGTCTAGTAGAGTCTTGTTCATAAGTGTGAAGCGCGCCACATTTATGAATGAGAGGCTACAAGATGATTAGGAAACTTCACTTCTTCATTACTTTATGTCATGCCGTAGAGCTTAACTCTATAACATTTCTCTTCTAATCCTTGTCTATGTTCTTCAGGATATGAATACTAGAAGGGCTAATGCAAGAAGAAGTTTGGAGGGTGAGTAGGTTCACCCAACTATCCAAGTATGCTTCAACTATCCAGCTAAGATGAGTAGGTTTATGTCGGGTTTGTCCGACATGGTTGAAAAAGAGTGTCGTACGATAATGCTCCTCCATGACATGGATATCTCAAGGCTTATGGTGTACGCTCAACAAATTGAGGAATCGAAACTCAAAGAAAAGAATAGGGAGGTGAAGAAGGGTAGAACCGGTGATGGGAACTTCTCCAACACACGGTCCGATGGACAAGGTCGACCTAGATTTTGACAAAGGTTCTCTAGTCAAGGTTCCTCTAATACTCCTTCTAAGTTCAAGTAAGAGAGGGTGTCTAACCCTAATCCTCAAGGAGGAAATAGAGGTGGTTCTTCTTTGGCTAGGCCAAATTGCTCTAAATGTTGAAAGCAACATGATGGTAAGTGCCTAGCCGCCATGGATGGTTTCTATAATTGTGAAAAAAATGGTCATATAGTGAGGAATTTCCCTATGCTTACGGCAAGAGGGAGAGAGGGCAAGTAAGCTCCTCCTAGTGGTTCAAACTCCAATGTTCCAAAGCAAAACCGCTTCTATGCCTTCCAAACCCGAGGTGACCAAGAGAGATCCCCAAATGTAGTGACCGGTATGTTAAAAGTCTTTCTTCTTGATGTGTATGCCTTGTTAGATCTCGGTGCTACATAATCCTTTGGGATGCCCTATGTGGCGATGAGGTTTAATCTTCCTCGGGAAGTGTTATTAGAACCTTTTTCTGTCTCTACCCCTGTAGGTTCTGTGGTGGCTAAGAGATTCTGTAGGAGATTTCCTATTTCCTTATCCCATAGAGTTACTCTTGTTGACTAGGTAGAGCTTGACATGTTAGACTATGATGTGATTCTTCGTATGGACTTGTTGCATGGATGTTACTCCTCTATTGATTGTAGAACTCGGGTGGTTAGATTCCTATTCCCAAATGAGACTATCCTAGAGTGAAAGGTAGGAAATTATATGCCTAGAGGTCAATTTGTGTCTTACCTTAAAGATAGAAAGATGATCTCGAAAGGTTGCTTTTACCATATTGTTAGGGTGAGGGATGTAGATTTTGAAACCCTTTCTCTTGAGTCAGTTCTCATGGTTAATGAATTCTCAAAAGAATTCCCTGATGATTTACCCAGCATTCCTCCTGAGCGGGAAATAGATTTTGGTATTGACCTCCTCCTGGATACACAACCTATCTTTATCCCTCCATATAGAATGCCTCCGGCAGATTTAAAAGAGTAACTAAGGGATTTGTTGGATAAGGGTTTCATCCGACCGAGTATCTCTCCATGGGATGCTCCCATGTTGTTTGTTAGAAAGAAAGATGGGTCTCTTCGAATGTGCCTTTATTTTCGTCAATTGAAAAAGTGACCATTAAGAACAAGTATCCTCTTCCAAGAATTGTTGACTTGTTTGACCAACTTCAAGGGGCTAGCTATTTCTCTAAAATTAATCTCCGTTTGGGTTATCACTAGTTGAGGGTTAGAGGGGATGATATTCCAAAGACGGCTTTTCGAACTCGGTATGGCCATTATAAATTCCTAGTAATATCGTTTGGGATTACTAATGCTCCGGCGGCATTTATGGACTTTATGAATAGAGTGTTTAGACAATACCTAGACATGTATGTGATTGTGTTTATCAATGATATTTTAATCTATTCAAGGAGTGAGAATGAACATGTGGACCATTTGAGAATTGTGTTGCATGTTTTTAACGATCAACAACTTTTTGCAAAGTTTAGCAAGTGAATATTTTTGTTGCGGTATGTACCTTTCCTTGGTCATATTGTGTCAAGAGAGGGAATTGAGGTAGATCCTAAGAAGACGGATGCGGTCAAGAGTTGGCCTAGACCTCTAACTGCTTTCGACATTAGAAGCTTTTTGGGTTTTACCTGTTACTATAGAAGGTTTGTTTAGGGATTTTCTTCCATTGCTTCTCCTTTGCCGACTTTGACTCAAAAGAAGGCTAAGTTTGTGCGGTCGGAAGCTTGTGAGAAAAGTTTCCAAGAGTTGAAAGATAGACTTACTTCCACTCCGGTGTTGACCTTACCGGAAGTACAGATGGTTTTGTGGTGTATTGTGATGCCTCTAGAGTTGGGTTGGGATGTGTGCTTATGCAAAATTGTAAGGTTATTGCCTATGCTTCAAGGAAACTTAAGATCCATGAGAAGAATTATCCTACCCATGACTTTGAGTAAGCGGCGGTTGTATTTGCCTTAAAATATGGAGGCATTATTTTTATGGAGTCCATGTGGATGTTTTCACCGATCATAAGAGTCTACAATATGTGTTTAGTGAAAAGGACTTGAATCTTTGCCAAAGAAGGTGGCTTGAGTTACCTAAAGATTATGACATGAGTGTCCTTTATCACCAGTAGAGCTAATGTGGTAGCAGATTCTCTTAGTAGATTGTCAATGGGTAGTGTGTCTCATGTGGATGAAGAAAAGAAAGAGTTGGTTCGTGATGTTCATAGTTTGGCCCGACTAGGTGTTCAACTAGTGGATTCCACCAAGGGTGGTGTCATGGTCCATAATGGTTCCGAATCATCCTTTGTGATGGATGAGAAGTCTAAGTAATGTCTTCATCCTATTCTGGTTGAGTTAAAAGAAGTGGTACTTAAGAAGTCCGTTGAGGATTTCTCCCAAGGGGGAGATGGGGTACTAAGGTATCAAGGTCGGTTATACATTCCTAATGTTGATAAGTTGAGGGAGAAAATTTAAGAAGAAGCCCACAGTTCTTGATATTCTATTAACCTGGGAACCACCAAGATATACCGTGATCTACGGGAAGTCAATTGGTGGTATGGGATGAAGAAAGACATCACGGAATTTGTGGCCAAGTATCCTAATTGTCAACAAGTGAAGGTCGAGCACCAAAGGACGGGAGGCTTGTCACAAGACATCGCTATTCCTACTTGGAAGTGGGAAGATGTGAACATGGATTTTATTGTCAATTTACCACGTACTCGGCGGCAACCTGACTCGATATGGGTAATAGTGGATCGGATGACTAAGTCCGCTCATTTCATTCTCGTCAAGGTATCCTACTAGGCGGAAGAGTATACTAAGTTGTATTTGATAGAAATAGTAAGGTTACATGAAGTACCCTTGTCTATAATTTCCGATAGAGGTACCCAATTTACTTCACAGTTTTGGATGTCTTTCCAAAAAGGGCTTGGTACCAAGGTGAATCTTAGCACAACTTTTCACCCCCAAACAGATAGGCAAGCAGAGCGCACAATTCAGACTTCGGAAGACATGTTGAGGGCATGTGTAATAGATTTTAAGGGCAATTGGGATGACCATCTGCCGTTAACTGAGTTTTCATATAATAACAGTTATCACTTGAGTATTGACATGGCTCCCTTTGAGGCTCTCTATGGTAGGAGGTGTAGGTCCCCTATAGGATGGTTCGAGGTGGGAGAAGTTGCTCTCTTAGGTACAAAATTGATGCATGAGGCCATAAAAATATTTGGATTATTAGAGAGAGGTTGAGGACAACCCAAAGTCGGCAAAAGTCATACGCTGATGTTAGAAGGAGAGATCTCGAATTTGAGGTTCATGATTCGGTCTATTTGAAGATCTCACCCATGAAGGGTTTTATGAGGTTTGGGAGGAAGGGGAAGCTTAGTCCCCGTTTTGTTGGCCCATATGAGATTTTAAGGCATATCGGCAAGGTTGCATATGAGTTAGATTTGCCAAATGAGTTGGCGTTAGTGCATCTGGTGTTCCATGTCTCACTGCTAAAGAAATGTGTTGGAGATCCAATATCCATAGTTCCCTTAGAGGGTATGGAAATTAAAGAGAATCTTGCTTATGAAGAGGTACCGGTTTAGATCCTAGACCGGCAAGTCAAAAGGTTGAGAAACAAGGAAATTGCCTCCGTGAAAGTGTTGTGGAGGAATCACTTAGTTGAGGGTGCTACTTGGAAGGCTGAGGCCGATATGAAATCCTGATATCCTCATCTTTTTCTTTCATCTCCTATTCCGACTTGAGGTAACGAGTTCCTCTTGAGTTTTCTTGTTTAATAGTCATGTGTCATTTACGTGTTTCCATGATTTCCTCATGTTTATGCATGTTCATGAAAAGCTTATGTTTAGAAAGAAAATGAGTTTGTATGATTGATGTTCCTCATGTTGTTGTGCATTGAGTATGAATTCCTATTTGACTTCATGAGATGAATTGATTAACATGTTTTTTATATGCTTTTTGAGAGTAAATTGCATATAGGCTCCATGAGATTTTGTTGAGCATGCTTTAAATCTTTGAGAAGGTAGTTCCTCCTAGAACATGAGAAATGTCGAAAGTTCCATGCATAATGGGTTGTTAGATATAGTCCCTACTTCCTTGTGTTGCATTTGAGTATGTTGAGTTTGGAGTTGATGTTTCCTCCTTATTTATGTGCATTGCATGCATATTGGGCTAATAGAGCTAGTTCACCCCTCTTGTGATGTTTTGAGAATGTTTCTACTTGGATTCGATAGTTCCTCCTTGGTTGCATGCATTGCATTGATTAGGTTGGGTTGTTAGTTTCTCTTCCATCTTTTAGAACCAGTTTAAGATCTCATTCGAGGACGAATGGTCCTAAGGGGGAGATATTGTAACACCCCGTATCTGAAGAAGGGAAATGAACCAGACTTTGGGAAGTTGTAGGTGCCAGGTACGGAGGACAACTACGGCGTGTGGGTTGAACCACAGACCGTAGGTGTGATCCGTGGGTTGGTACTTAGCCATAGATCAGGGACCCCAAAAATCATGGTCTCTGATGAACAACGACAGTTCACCAGGACGGACCGTGGGTAAGACCACGGCCCGTGGACTGGGTCCATCGGTGGGTCACTTGGGAAAGGTCCAAGCATGGACCACCGAAGGGACCTACGGATCGTAGATCGGTCCACGCCCCATGGTCCAGGGTTGTGTCTACGGTCCATAGAATGATAGACTGACCATACAATGTGTAGTAGAAATTGATTCAGAAATATTCCCTCTAACCAGTTCAACGAATGACCAGTACGGCCTGTAAAAGTTTATACAGACCGTAGGTCAGTCTATAGGGCCCCTCTGGAAGTTTATAGTTAGGGGTATTTGGGTCTTTTCATATGCATTTATAACCTACAATACATCGTTTTACCCCTAAATCTATGCCAAATACCCTTCACCCTTAGAAATTTCCCCAACTCTTTCATTCCCTCAAATTCCCAAATTCTCTGCAAGGTTCTGTCAAATAATCTTCTCTCTAGATCAAGGAAGAAAAGCATAGGGTTCTTCAATATCAAGTATCTTTTATTCATCATTACCAAGGGCTTCAATCAAGGTATGTATGGGGATCATCAATGCGCTCCATTTACACATTGAGTCCCCAAAGTTTCTTGAATTCTCCAATTCAATTTCTCAAAATTGATTAGGTTTTCATTCAATTCCTTATGAGTTCTATTTGAATGGATTCAATTGATTGATTATGATCTTATTTGTATTAGTAGACTTAATTACATGTTTTTAAGCTAATTTCATGTGAACCCATGCATTATCTATGATTTGGACTATGAACCCTAAACTCCAAGAATTTGAAGAAAAGCTATGAATCTATGAATGATGTTTTCATGAACTCATGCATGATTTATAATAAAGAATTGATTATGATATAGGTTTCTAAAGATAAGCATTGATTACTTGAGAATGAATTTTCTCACATATGCATGAATTTTGAAAGGTTTTCTTATATATTTAAAAAATTATTAATGGTGAAATGTTTTCTCGCACATGGTTTAAGGAGCTACTCTATGATATTTCTAGTTTGCATGAATAACTTAATTGTACCTTTCCATAGATGATGATGATTTTATGCTTATGACTATTTCGTTCGAATTTCTACTTAGCACCGAGAGGATATTGAGATGGGGCTCTTCTGTTAGTAGAGGTCCGGTCTCTAGCAGCAATCACCTTGTCCCTAACTACGTGCCCCCATAGAATGTCTTAGCTAGTGGATCAGCGTAAGCTAAATGTTCACGGTCCTTACCTTGACAAGTAGGATATCACTTTTCAGTGTGGGAGGAAGACATCAGATTTCATGTTATGGTTTACATGGTCTATGTCTGTTAAGAGTAAATATCCCACAAAACCAACAACGTTGCTTTCAAATTATTTATGAAGCATTCCTTATGAATTGAAGATGTATTGACCATGTTTATGATTATGATTCTATGTAAAAAAAGGTTTTCTATGCTAGCTTGGTCATGCATATTATGTTTCTGGTTATGTGCCCTTATGATTATGTCTGATGTTTTATTGTGTTCCCCTCATACGTAGTACATTTCATGTACTAGTTCATATTTATGCCTACATTGTGTATATGTATATCAAGTGACTTGTGTATTGCTTCTCACATATTACACACCATGTAAAGTCTAGGGTGTACTTTGGGTCATAAAAACTTGGTATTCATAGCATAGGGTTCTAGAAAATGATCCTAAGAAGTCTGACAATCTGCATTGAGTAGTGTCTTTATAATGAGTGTGAAGCTTCCCACATTTATGATTAGGAGTCTATAAATTGTTTAGGAAACTCTAATTCTTTCATTTCTCTAAAATCATGCCATACTGTCTATCTCCATAAAGATCCTTCTCTTTAATCGTATTTAATCCGTTTCAGGATATGGCCCCTCGAAGAGCTTATGTGAGAAGGAATGTGGGTAACAAAAATTTGGAGCTCGAGGTTCCTCATGTTTTGGATTATCCCTTGGTCGAGAAAGTGCCTAATTCCAAATTTAGAGTCGCTTTCCAAGTGTTGGCTCAAGACAATAAATAGGCTAATGTTCCCTGAACCCAAATGTGGGTACGGTGGTGAAATGGATAAGTGATTTTACTTTTACATATCCTCTAAAGTTTCATGGGTCTAAGGTGGATGAGGATCCTTAAGAGTTCATTGATGAGGTTTACAAGATAGAAGGTATGATAGGATTGACTATGCTTGAGAAGGTGTAGTTCTCCTCTTATCAACTTATGGGTGTTTCTCAAGTGTGGTTTGAACAATGGAAGAGTGAGAGGGTGGTTGATGCATGTCCTCTTTATTAAAAGAAATTAAAAGGAGCTTTCCTTGATCATTTCTTTCCTCTTTAAATGAGAGAAGTGAAATTTCTTGAGGTTATTAACCCATGACAAGGAAATATGAGTGTCAAGAAGTATTCTTTGAAGTTCACTCAATTGGGTAAGTATGCTCCAACTATTGGTGCCGAATCTAGGATAATAATGAGTAAGTTTTTGTCGTGTATGTCAGACTTGGTTGTCAAAGAATTTTGTACCACAATGATGGTCAAGGAAATGGATATTTCTCATTTGATGATACATAAAAAAAATTGAAGAGGAAAAGCTTAAGAAAATGGCGAAGGAGTCCAAGAGGAAAAGGACCGGTGAGGGTGACTTCTCACAATCTAGGTTCGATGGACAAAGACGTTCTGAATTCTGGATTTTTTTTTTTGATTCAACGTTCTTTTAATGTACCGACTCCTAATTTAACCAGATATAGGGTGTCTAACCTTAGACCTCAAATATGTGATGGTAATAGGTAGTCTATCCCCAATTATGCTAAGTGTGGCATGAAACATGATGGCAAGTGTTTAGCCGATATGGATGGTTTCTTTAAGTGTGGAAATAGTGGTCACAAGATGAGAGATTGCCGATTACTTGGTACTAAAGAAAGGGATGATACGCAAGTTCAACCTAATGGTTTTGGTTTGGGCGCTTCAAAGCAAAAGAAATTTTATGCTCTTTAGAGTCGACAAGATCGTGAGGGTTCTCCGGATGTGATGAACGGTATCTGGAAAGCCTTTCATGTTGATGTTTATGCCCTACTTTATCTAGGTACTACATTATCTTTTGTTACTCCTTATGTGGCCATGAGATTTTATGTTGGTCAAAAAATCCTTTCAAATCCCTTTCATGTCTCTACTCCCTTGGGTGATGCTATTGTGTCTAAAAGACTCTATAGAAATTTTTCTATTTCCATTTTTCATAGATTCACTCATGTTTATCTTGTAGAGCTTGATATTTTAGATTTTGATATTATTTTTGGGATTGATTCACTTTATGCATGTTATGATTCCATAGGTTGTAGGACCCGATCACTCACTTTCAAGGTTCCGAATGAACATATCATATTATGGGAAGGGGGGAATTTTGTTCTTAAAGGTTAGTTTTGTATGTTATTAAAATGATCTCTATGTTTGCATCAATCATCTAGCTCAGGTAAGGGACATAGATTAGAAACCTCTACTCTTGAGTAAGTTCCGATTGTAAATGAGTTTGCAGAAGTATTTCCCGATGATCTTTTTTGTATTCCTCTCGAAAGGCAAATAGACTTCAGTATTGACGTTCTCACAGATACAGAAACTATCTGTATTCCTCCTTATCATATAGCCCCATAAAAACTTAAGTAGTTAAAGAAAAAATTTAAAAAGTTATTGGATAAGGGTTCTATTAGACCGAGTATCTCCCTATGGGGAGCTCATGTGTTGTTTGTTCAAAAGAAGGTTGGTTGTCTTCGAATGTGCATTGGTTATAGATGATTGAATAGGGTTACCATCAAGAATAAATATTCCCTTCTATGAATTGATTTTATGCTTGATCAACTCTAAAGAGCGAGTTGTCTCTCAATGATTGATCTCTAGTCAGGTTATCATGTGTTGTGGGTGAAAGAAATTTACATCCTAAAGACGACTTTTCAAACTAGGTATGGTCTCTATGATATTTTGGTAATCTTTTTTGTGTTAACTAATGCCCTAGTGGCATTTACGAATTTTATGAATACACTCTTTAAGCAATATCTTGACATGTTTGTGATTGTTTTTATTGAAATTATCTTGATTTACTCACAGAGTGAGGATGAGCATGTTTAGAATTTGAGGATTGTGGTGCAAATGCACAAGGATCGTGATATGTATGCTAAGTTTAATAAATATGAGTTTTGGTTGAGGTTTGTCGCTTTGCTTGTCCATATTGTCTCTATTGAAGATATTCAAGTTGATCCTAAGAAAATTGAAGCAGTTAAAAATTGGCCTAGACCTTTTTCCACTCAAGATATACGTAGCTTCTTGGGTTTGGCCGGTTCTTATTGAAGGTTCGTGGAGGGATTTTCCACTATTGCTTCGCCTTTGACAACATTAACTCAAAAGAATGTGAAAATTCTATGGTCGAAAGCTTGTGAGATGACTTTCCAAGTGTTGAAGGATAGACTCACTTCGACAACTATTTTTACCCTACCAGAAGGATCAAATTGTTTTGTGGTATATTGTGATGCTTTACAAATTATTCTTAGTTCTGTTTTGATACAGCATGGGAAATTGAGTGCCTATTCATCAAGGCAATTAAAAGTGCATGAAAAGAATTATTTGACTCATGATTTGGAGTTCACGGTGATGGTGTTCGCGACGTTGGTGTTCACTCTAAAGATATGCAGACATTATTGTATGGTGTTCATGTAAAAGTGTTCACCTACCATAATTGTTTGAATTATGTGTTCACTCAAAAGGAGTTGAATCTTCGCCAAAGGAGATGCTTGAGTTGTTATAGGATTACGACATCAGTGTCCTATATCATCCTAGAAAGGCGAACGTGGTGGCAGATTCTCTTAGTCGATTATAGATGGGTATTATTGCTCATGTTGAAGATGAGAAGAAGGATTTAGTCTTTGATGTTCATAGAATGGCCCGATTAGGTGTTTGGTTGCTTGTTTTAAGTAAGGGTGGTGTGGTTGTTCATAATGGTTTGAAACCATCTTTCATATTATATGTGAGGCTAAGAAAGATCTCGATCCAGTATTAGTTGACTTAATGAAGTCATTTTCTGAAAAAACCATTGAGGCTTTCTCCCACTGGGGAGATAGTGTCCTTCGATACCAAGAGTGGTTTGCGTTCTGAAAGTTGATGAGTTGATGAATAAGATTCTAACATAAACACTTAGTTCTCGATATTCTATTCACCCAAGAGCCACCAATATGTACTATAATTTGTGGGATTCTTATTGGTGAAATGAGATAAAGAAGGTTATTATAGAATTTGTGGCTAATGTCCAAATTTTTAACAAGTGAAAGTTGAGCATTCAAAATTAGGTGGTTTGGATCAAAACATTAGTATTTCTATATGAAAATGGAAAGATGTGAATATGAACAATATTATGGGTTTACCTCACACTAATCGGTGGTTTGATTTGATTTGGGTCATAGTGGACAAAATGACAAAACTGCATCACTTTATTCTCATTAAGACTTCATTCCCATCGAAGGATTATTCCAAGCTTTACATTAGGGAAATGGTAATGTTGCATGGAGTACCTTTGTCCATTATCTCTAATTAAGGTACTCAATTTATACCTATGCTTTGGAAGTAATTTCAAAAAGGTCTTAGTACTGAAGTGAAACTTAGCATGGCCTTTCATCCTCAAACTGATGGAAAAGCCGAGCAGACCATTCAGACTTGGAAGATTTGTTAAGATCTTGTGTGATTGATTTTATGGGAAATTGGGATGACCATTTGCCTTTGATTAATTTTTTTATATTAATAACTATCATTCTAGCATTAGAATGACACCGTTTAAGGATCTCTATGGTAGGAGGTGTAGGTCTGTGACTGGTTATTTGAAGTTTGTGAGGTCGCTTTGATAGGGCTCGAGTTGGTGCATGAGGCAATGGAAAAGGTTTGACTTATTCTTTAGACGTTGAAAACAACACAAAGTCAATAAAAATCGTATTCCGACATTAGAAGAGGAGAACTAGAATTTGATGTTGATGATTGGGTGTACTTGAAATTTTCACCCATGAAGTGTGCAATGAGATTTTGAAAGAAATGGAAGCTTAGACCCCGTTATGTAGGCCTTGACGAGTGGTATATTTGTACGCATTTAAGGTCCATTTAGCACAATAATTAGTTTCCTTAATGCCTAACTTTAAAATTTTCTAATAGAATATTGATGATTTGCAGCTACGAAGGCAATTGGACAAGGAAAGGACTGATATTTAAAATAATGGCCAAAAATACAAAAAGAAGTGCGAAAGTGAAAATTGTTGATTGAATAAAACGAAGGGTCGATCATCGTCTGAGCACGACGGTCTTGATGAACATCGCCCAGAGTAACAGTGTGCAAAGAAAATATTTAATGCTCGAAAAGTCAAACTATGGTGGTATATGGTGAGCTATCGAACGTGAAAGGCTTACTCAATCGAGTTTACCAATTGAGGTTCAAACACTAGAGCATCACAAGGAGAGCTGAGGAGGGAAGGGTGAGTCACCCATTAGGTTTGGCGAGCCCGAATAATGTCGCCGAGTTGGTCACAAAGTGGATTTTGGGCCACAATTTGGGAAAGTATAAATAGCCCAAGGGATATAATTCTTAGTATGAACATTTGGAGAGTTGATCATAAAGTGAATTTTGAGAGTTTTTAAGAACATTTAATTTTAAAGAACACTTTTCTAGCTTTTGGGGTTTTACAATTTTGAATTTTAAGTTGATAAATGGAAGTTGAATCTAAAGTGGGTTTACTCTTAATTGCTTGACTTCAAGTTACCCATGGTTTCTTGCATGGAAGGTATAATTTTATTAATTTTTGTGATGGGTAGCTAAAACCCTAAGATCTAGGGGTTCTTAAGCGGGGTTGGGTGTTTATTTAATGTAGTGGTATTGTGCTATGCTCTATTTTATTGTTGTTCATTCATGAATTTGGTCTAATTATCATGAGGTTAACTTAAGGGTTAAGGTTGCAAACTTAATTTCTACTTCCGATATCTGATTGATGCACGAAAGATATTGATTGTAGTGGATAATTAGTTCAATACTAGCTATTTAGGTTGATGTTTGTATCTTGCCCAAAAGAGAGCTTATGGTTGGATGTATTTTCCATATTCTTGAAAGAGAGGATGAAGTAAGATATTGGGTTGTTTAAGATTGGCATTTGGATGAGAACAAAAGGAGATTCTAGGATTAGATTCTGTGAGATCGAAAGATGATTAGTGTCATTGAAGATGACTTAGCCTATTCATGAATGTCCATCACTATAGAGCAACAAAGTCACCCCTATCTGACATTGATATCCAATCCCCGGACACCTATATTTCATGTTAACTCTTGATTTCTTCGATACTTTAGTTATTTACGAAATTGATGATCAAGTCTTTATATTAAGTTGGTGGTATCATCCAGCCAGTTGTTTGTATTATTGCAAATGAGCTATATTAAGGTCCAAAACTCTTTATAAGGAATTCCCTACGATATACCATTCCCGGTAGGATTTGACCTCGACTCTTCGTTGGGTTTTTAACTGACTACGATTGCTTACTCTTTTAATTTGTTTTTGGAGGGTGATTTGAGCATTATCAAGACAATATAAGATTTTAAGGTGTATTGGAAAGGTTTCTTAGTAACTTGAGTTTCCTAATGAATTTAGCATTGGTACATCAAGTATTCCATGTATCCTTGTTGAAGAGGTGTGTTGGAGATCCGACATCTATTGTTCCTTTGAAAGGTTCAGGAGTTCAAGAGAGTCTTTCTTATGAAAATGTTCTAGTAGACATTTTAGACCGGCAAGTCCAGAAGTTGAAAAATAAGGAAGTTTCTTCGTAAAGGTTATTTGGAGGAATTAATTAGTTGAGGGTGCTACTTTTTGAGGCCAATGCCGATATGATGTCCTTGTATGCTCATCTCTTTCCATCAACTCCTACTTTAGCTTGAGATAATAGTTTCTGATTGTTCAACCTTTCGGATTAATGCGTTTTAATCATTCTCATGTTTCCATGTGCATAGATCTTCATGAAAACTTGATTTTGGATGTTATGATTTAGCATTGAGTGATTCTTCATGTTTTTTGTGCATTTTGATAAAATTGCATTAATGTTGGGTTGTTAGTTTCTCTACTTCTGTATTCATGCTAGCTTCAGTACCATTCAAGGATGAGTGTTCTTAAGGAGGAGATAATTTCACACCTCAGAAAACGGAAAGTTGTATTTTAACCATTGGTCCAAATCTACAGATCCTTTCTATGGACCATAGAAGATTCTACGGTCCATAGAAGGGAGTCGTAGAAATGGCCATAAGGATTTCTTGATTTTTTGGTCTCTAAAGCATTCTTCTATATTACCAGGATGGTCCGTATAAAATCCTACGATCCGTAGGTGGTGGTCATAGAAGGGGTTCCAGACATAGTTTAAAATTAAGACTTTTGTGTCTATGGAGGCTTTGACGAGCCGAGAAAAGGTTGACGGGTCGTAGACCTGTTCAATAGAAGTGCTCTCTAACTTGGAAAGGATTTTTGGTTTATGGGTTCTACGGTTGGATCTACAGTCCGTGGAATGATAGAAAGAACCTAAAGATGTGTCATAAAAATTAATTCAGAAATTTGTCCCAGTAATCAATTCTACAGAAGTCCAGTATGGCCTATAGAAGTTTATATGGACCATAAGTCAGTCTGTAGAACCCCTATGAGAGTTTTAATTTAGGGATATTTGGGTCTTTTTCTATGAATTTAATACCTATACTACGTCGTTTTACCCATAATTCTAAGCCTTATACCCTTTACCCTTAGAAATTTCCCCAAATGTTTCAGTCCCGTAAATTCATAAGTTCTCTCCAAGGTTCTGTCGAAAAATCTTCTCACTATATCTAGGACGAAGAACAAAGGGTTCTTCAAGATCAAGTCTCCTTTATTCAAGAACCTAGGTTATTTAGGGAGATCATCAATGGGTTCAATTGTAACACCCCGTATCAAAAAAAGGGAAATGAAATAAATCTCCAAAAGTTGAAGGTGCAATCCACGCTGGCCACCCACGGCCCGTGGAAGGGACCACAGACCGTAGGTGAGGTCTGTGGATTGCACCCCCTTGGCAGACCAGAAAGCCCAGAACCACGGCCTGACCTACAAACCGTAGTTCAGACCACGGTCCGTCGTTAAGACCCGTGGTTCGATGGGCCAAATTCAAATCTCTGATGACCAACAACGGTCAACCAGGATGGGCCGTAGGTCAGACCACGGTCCGTCGACTGAGGTCTGTTGGTGGTCAGCTGACATTTATTTTTAGGGTTAGTTGGGTCTTTTCCTAGTTAATGAACTCCTATACTAGGTCGTGTTGCCTATGTTTAGGACCCCTATAAAACTATTTTTACCCCCAAATTTCCCAATAGAAATCATTCTCTCCAAACTCACCAAAAAGAAGAACTCTCAAATAATTCTCTCTAGAACTTAAAGAAGAAGAGGGATTCATATAGGGTTTCAAGTTTAGGTTTCAATTCCTCCATTGAAGATAATCATTTGGACTTGAGGTATGATAGTTTTAATCCATGGATTTCTTTCCATCCATGGAGTTCCCAAATTCCTCTATTTCAAAATGTAGAATTCCCCAATTGAGTTATGGTTTTATTTAATTGTCATGGGTTCTTTTCATTATTGATTTCATTGATTGAATTATGATCTTTTATGAATGAACTGATGAAATACTATGGTCTTATGATGTTATCCCCTATGAACCCATGTAATCCCCATGTTTTCACGTTATAAATCATATGATGTGGGATTTTGATCTTCAAGGAAGAGTTTTATAAAATTTATGCATGTATTGCAAGTTGTACATGAAAGTATGAGGAAATCCATATCTAACCCATGTTTTCTAAGTATTGTTGATTGAAAGTGGGTTGTGAACCTCAATAGGTAAATTATGGAATTATGTATTTTTTATGAAATCTATTCAAATGTTTTAAGATTTCTTTGAGAGTAAACTACCAATGATGATGATGTTGTGAAAGGATATTCTCATAAACACATACTAGCATGATGTGAAAAGTTTTATCACATAGTAAGGATTCTTAGGTTAAAAGGCTTTCTCACCTAATTGAATCAAAGAGTAAGAGCTATCCTAATGAAACTAGCTTGTATTGGTTATCCTAGGATACCTTTCCATGAATGATAAGAACAAGTAAGAAATGAATAATCCATGATAATTATGCTTAGCACCGAGTGGATATTTGATGTGAGATGGAGGCTCTCCTGTAGTAGAGGCTGCGTTTCTAGAATCAATCTCTTGAGATGGAGGCTCTCCCGAGTAGAGGCTGGGTTTCTAGTAACAATCTCATTATCCCTTAAACAACGTGCCCCCGTAGGATGATTAGCTAGTGGATCTAATTAAACTAGAAGTTCATGGTCCTTACCTTCGGGAAGTAGGACAACCCTTTTCGGTGTGGGAGACACTAGGGGATCTTGTTATCGCTCACATGGTCTCTATGTCGGTTAAGGCTATTTTCCCCAAAACAAGATGATTAATGAACTAAGGTTACTTCAAGAAGTATTGCTTACGAGTTCAAAGGTTTTAAATATGATGTTAGCTTGCATTGACCATGTTTGACGAAGGATATTTTCTAACTCCTTTTATATTATCTTTTCACTTGGTTAATTGCATGTTATGAAATGAAATGTCCCTTTTAGCATGTTTTAAATGTTTTTATGCATGGATATCATATTTGTTACATTTTTTTTAATAACGCATACTCTTGCCTATAGTTTCCCAAATGTAGGGTCCGACAGACAGGGTTCCCAGTTCTGTGGCTAGAGCTTGAATTTGATCTATTCCTATGCTGGGTGAGTCCTCATGGTTCGAGGACGGACTTCCATAGTCTAGTTTCTTTCATGTATTTCTCTTTTGAACATGATGTATGGGCTAGACCCAGTTTCATTCTATTCTACTAGATGGCTATGATTAGACAAGTGTTTTAGACTTCCGCTTTTCTTTTATAAAATGTTTGAATTTGGAATATCATTTTACTTCTATTGTTCTATTTCTTATGGAATGAGAGCTAAGTAATTTTTATGGAGTCCTTCAGGGTTCTATATACCATGTTACATCTAGGGGGTACCCTTGGGTCGTGACAAATTTGGTAATCAGAGTACAAGGTTTAGAATTGTCCTAGGATGTCTTATAAGCTACGTCTAGTAGAGTCTTGTTCATGAGTGTGAAGCCCGCCACATTTATGAATGAGAGGCTACATGATTATTAGCAAACTCCACTTCTTTCATTACTCTCAAGTCGTGCCATAGAGTTTAAATCTATAAGGTCACTTTTCTAATCCTTACCCGATTCTCTATAGGATATTTCTACTCGAATGGCTTATGCTAGAAGGAATGTGAGGTAGAATGCGTAACAAGAAGCTCCTCCTCAAGTTCCGGTTGATTCTTTGGATGAACAAGTTACAAATGCGTAGTTTAGGGCTACTTTTCAAGTGTTGGTCCAAGCCATGACGGCCCAAGACAATAGGGAGGTTGTGGTTCCCATGAACCCAAATGTGGGTACGATAACTTCTAGAGTGAGGGACTTCACAAGGATGAATCCTCCGAAGTTTCATGGTTCTATGTTTTAGGAAGATCCTCAAGAGTTTATTGATAAGGTCTACAAGGTATTGATGAGCATGAGAGTTACGCCGGTAGAAAAGGCATAGTTGGTCGCTTATCAATTGAAAGTTCTTGCTCAATTGTGGTATAACCAAGTGTGGAGAATTTTAAGGCTGCTTTTCTTGATAGGTTCTTTCCCCTTGAGATGAGGGAAGCAAAGGTTCTGGAGTTCATTAACCTTCGTCAAAGAAGTGTGAGTGTGAAGGAATATGCTCTAAAGTTCACTCAATTGTCTAAATATACCCCAACAATGGTTGTTGATTCTAGGAAAAAGATGAGTTAGTTCATCTCGATTGTGTCAGAAATGGTGGTCAAAGAGTGTCGTACCACCATGCTCATTAATGAGATGGCCATCTTTCATCTCATGGTTCATGCACAATAGATTGAGGAGGAAAAGCTTAAGAAAAATTCTAGGGAGGTAAAGAGAGCTAAGACCGGTGATGGTAATTTTTTTCATGCTAGGTCCGATAGATATAGTCTTCCTAAGTTTAGACAAAGTTTTTCCGATAAAGGTTCCTCCAATGCTCCTCCTAAGTTTGAAAAAGATAGGGTGTCTAACCCTAAGCCTCAAGGAGGTGATGGTGGCGGATCTTCATTGTTTATGTCTACTTGTACTGAGTGTGGAAGGAAGCACGAGGGTAAGTGTCTAGCCGGCACGGATGGTTGCTTCGGTTGTGGTAAGAGTGGTCACAGGATGAGGGATTGCCCAATGATTACGGCTAAAAAGAGAGAGGGAAATCAAGCTACTCCTAGTGGTTCGGGTTCCTATGCTACCAATAAAAACTGATTCTATGCACTTCTGACTCACGGTGAACAAGAGGGTTCTCCCGATCTGGTTTCTGGTATGTTGAAACTTTTCCAAAATGATGTTTATGCTTTACTTGATCCTGGTTCTACCTTGTGTTTAGAGTCGCCATATGTGGCTATGAGGTTTGATGTTCTTCCGGATATGTTGTTTGAACCTTTTTCTGTCTCTACTGCTGTTGGTGATTCTATTGTGGCTAAGAGGGTCTGTAGAAAGTGTCCCGTTTCCTTGTCCCATAGAGTTATTCTTGTATACTTAGTTTAGCTTGACATGCTAGATTTTGATGTTATCCTTTGTATGGATTGGTTGCACTCTTGTTATGCTTCTATTTATTGTAGAACCAGTGTAGTCAAGTTTTAGTTTCCAAATGAGCCTATCCTAGAGTAAAAGGGGGGAAATTTTATGCCTAAGGGTCAGTTTGTCTCTTATCTTTAAGTTAGAAACATGATTTCAAAGGGTTTTATTTACCATTTAGTTAGGGTGAGGAATATAGATTTTGAAACCCCAACTCTTGAGACCGTCCCCGTTGTTAATGAGTTTCCAGAAGTGTTCCCCGATAATTTACCCGGTATTCCTCTCGAGCAGGAAATAGACTTCGGTATTGACCTTCTCCCAGATACGCAACCTATTTCTATTTCTCCTTACTGTATTGCTTCGGCAGAATTTAAGGAGTTGAAAGAATAGTTGAAATATTTGTTGGATAAGGGTTTCATCCGACCGAGTATCTCTCCATGGGGTGCTACCATTTTGTTTGTTAGAAAGAAGGATGGTTCTCTTCATATGTGTATTGACTATCGTCAGTTGAATAAGGCTACCATTAAGAATAAGTATCCTCTTCCAAGGATAGATGATTTTGGTTGACCAACTTCAAGGGGCAAGTTACTTCTTTAAGATTGATCTTAGGTCGGGTTATCACCAATTGACGGTGAGAGGAGATGATATTCCAACGATGGCTTTTCAAACCCGGTATGGTCATTATAAGTTTTTGGTAATGCCCTTTTAGTAACAAATGCTCCGGTGGAGTTTATGGATTTGATGAATAGGGTGTTTTGACAATACCTTGATATGTTGGTAATTGTGTTCATTGATGATATTTTGATCTATTTGAGAAGTGAGAACGAGAACATTGATCATTTAAGGATTGTGTTGCAAATTCTCAAGGATCTACAACTCTATGCAAAGTTTAGCAAATGTGAATTTTTGTTAAGATCCGTAGCTTTTCTTAGTCAGATTGTTTCAAGTAAGGGTATTGAGGTAGATCCTAAGAAGATGGATGCGGTCAAGAGTTGGCCTAGACCTCTAACCCTTACAGACATTAGAAGCTTTTTGGGATTGGCCGGTTACTATAGGAGGTTTGTTTAGGGGTTTTCTTCCATTGCTTCTCCTTTGACGACTTTGACTCCAAAGAAGGCTAAGTTTATATGGTCCGAAGCTTGTGAGAAGAGTTTCCATTAATTGAAGGGTAAACATACCTCCGCTCCGGTGTTGACCTTACCGGAAGGTATGGATGGCTTTGTGGTATACTTTGATGCCTCTAGAATTTTATTTGGATGTGTGCTTATGTAAAATGAGAAACTTATTGCCTATGCTTCAAGGCAACTTAAGATCGATGAGAAGATTTATCCTACCCATCACCATGAATTAGAGGCGGTTGTTTTTGCCTTAATGATTTGGAGGCATTATCTGTATCGGGTTCATGTTGATCTTTTCACCGATCATAAGATTTGCCATATGTTCTTAGTCAGAAGGATTTGAATCTTCGCCAAAGAAGGTGGCTTGAGTTATTGAATGATTATGACATAAGTGTTCTCTATCATAGTAAAGCGAATGTGGTGGCGGATGCTCTTAGTCCATTATCTATGGGTAGTGTTTCTCATATTGAGGATGATAAGAAAGAGTTCGTTCGAGATGTTCATTACTTGACCTGGTTGGGAGTTTAGCTAGTAGACTCCACCAAGGGTGGTGTCATGGTTCACAATGGCTCCGAATCGTCTTTTGTGGCAGATGTGAAAGCTAAGCAAGGTCTTTATCAAATTTTGGTTTAATTGAAAGATGCAGTGCTTAAAAAGTCCGTTGAGGCTTTCTCTAAAGGGGGAGATGGTGTGCTAAGATATCAAGGTCGTTTGTGTGTTCCTAATGTTGATGACTTGAGGGAACAAATCTTGTCAGAAGCCCATAGTTCTCGGTATTTTATTCACCCGGGATCCACCAAGATGTATTGTGCTTTGTGGGAGATCTATTGGCTGAATTGGATGAAGAAGGATATTTCGGGATTTATGTCTAAGTGTCCAAATTGTCAACAAGTAAAGGTTGAGCATCAAAAACCGGAAGGTTTATCCCAATACATATGTATTCCTATTTGGAATTGGGAAGATGTGAATATGGACTTCATAGTAGGGTTTCCACGTACTCAGCGACAACATGATTCGATTTGGGTTATAGTTGATCGGATGACGAAATTGGCTCATTTTATTCCCATCAAGGTTTCTTATTCGGCGGAAGATTATGCTAAGTTGTACTTGAGAGAGATGGTAAGGTTGCATGGAGTGCCCTTGTCCATTATTTCTGATCATGGTACTCAATTCACTTCTCAGTTTTGGAAGTCTTTCCAAAAGGGCCTTGGTACTCATGTTAAGATTAGTACGGCCTTTCATCCCCAAACCGATGGGCAAGCGGAGCGTACTATAAAAACATTGGAAGACATGCTGAGGGCTTCTGTGATTGATTTTAAGGGTAATTGGGATGATCATTTTCCATTGATTGAGTTTGCCTATAATAATAGCTATCACTCGAGCATTGATATTGCTCCATTTTAGGCCCTATATGGTAGGAGGTGTAGATCTCCTATAGGATGGTTTGAGGTTGGTGAAGTTGCCCTAATAGGTCCCGAGTTGGTACATGATGCCATAGAGAAGATTTGGCTTATTAAAGAAAGGTTGAGAACGGCTCAAAGTCGACAAGAGTCATATGCCGATGTTAGAAGAAGAGAGCTTTAGTTTGATGTTCATGATAGGGTTTAGTTTAAAATCTCTCCCATGAAGGGCGTAATGAGGTTTGGTAAGAAAGGGAAGCTTACTCCCTATTTTGTAGGCCCATATGAGATTTCGAGACGTGTTGGTAAGGTTTCTTATGAACTTGCTTTGCCAAATTAGTTGGCATCGGTGCATCCAGTTTTCCATGTCTCCATGTTGAAGAAATGTGTTGGTGATCCGAAATCTATAGTTTCCTTATAGGGATCAGAAGTTAAAGAGAATCTTTCTTATGGAGAGGTTTCAGTTGAGATTTTAGATCGGCAAGTCAAGAAGTTGAGAAACAAGGAAGTTGTTTCCGTGAAAGTGTTACGGAGGAATCATTTAGTTGAGGGTGCTACTTGGGAGACCGAGGCCGATATGATGTTCCTATATCCTCATCTCTCTCCCTCTACTCCTACTGTAGCTTGAGGTAATGAGTTCCTCATGGTTTATTCTTGTTTTGGAAGTCATGTGTGTTTTATGTGTTTCCATGATTTCCTTATGTTATGCATGTTCATGAAAAGTTATGTTTTGAGAAAATGAGTCAATTTATTGATTTTCCTCATTTTGTTGTGCATTGAGTATGAGTTGCCTATAGAATTAATGAGATGATATGTTGAGTATGAATTGCATAAGGCTCCATGAGATTGTGTTGAGCATGCTTTTAGTTTGGAGAAGGTAGTTCCTCCTTGAACAAGATAAATATTGAAATTTCATGCATATTGGGTTGCTAGAAGTTGTTACTACTTCCTTATAAGGCATTGAGTATGTTTATCTTGGAGTTGATGTTTCCTCCTTTGTTATCTGCATTTCGAGGAGTTGCATGAATGATGGGTTGTTAGACTTGATTATTTTCATTTAAAGATATGCCTAGAATCTCATTCGAGGATGAATGATCCCAAGGAGGAGATATTGTAACACTCCATATCCAAAAAAGGGTAATGAAACAAATCTCCAAAAGTTGTAGGTGCAATCCACGCCGGCCACCCATGGCCCGTGGAAGGGACCACGGACTGTAGGTGTGGTCCGTGGATGGCACCCTCTTCGCAGAACAGAAAGGCCAGAACCACGGCCTGACCTGTCATGACTCAGGGGTACGCCCTAGATGTAACATGGCGTATAGAACCCCGAAGGACTCCATACAAGCAACTTAGCATATCATAACATAAGCAATAGAATAATAAGAGTAAAAACACATTTCAAGTCTAAAATTTTCATAAAAGAAAAGCGTAAGTCTATACTCTAAGTCTCAACATAGCCATCTCTTACAATATACGAATGAGAAAAGGGACACAACCCATACAACATAGTCAAAAAAGGAAACACAATAAATGAAATACAATAAGATAACATCCGTCCTCGAATCATGAAGACTCACCAACAAGCTAGGAGATTAAGCAAATCTAAGCTTTAGCCACAACGATTAGCACCTTGAGAAACGGACCCTACACTTGGAAAAATGTAGGAAAAGTAGGCGTTAGTACAAAAATGCACTAAGTATGATAGCCATGCATAAAAACATTGAAAACATGTTTAAACGGACATTTTATTTGAATGCATGCAATTTACTAAGTTTAAATATCATTACGAAAATAGTGGAAAAGCATAAGTCATAAGCATAGTCAACATATAGATCATCATAACATAAGATAAACACTTCATAAGTACCCTCAAATCATATTTGTGCAATGCATGAATAAGACCCCATAAACTCACCCAGGCTAAGTAAAGCTTCTTGAGTAACCATAGTTCATAATTCATATTCTTGTTTTTATTATTGTGGGAATAAGCCTTAACCGACATACACCATGTGAACTTAACATGGAATCCGCTGTCTCCCACACCGAAAAGGGTTGCTCTACTTGCCTGAGGTAGAACCATACTCTTAGCTTAGGTGGATCCACTAGCTAAATACCTATGAGGGCACATAGTTTGTGGGATAAGGAGATTGCTACTGGAAATCCGGACTCAACTATAGTAGAAAGTTTCCATCTCATGAGACATACCTTGCGAACCAGGACTCAACTAATGTCGAAGGTGTCCATCTCATGGGACATATCTTGGGAACTAGGACTCAAGTAGTGTAAAAGGTCCCATTAGAAAGCCGAACTCAACTAGTGTAAAAGCTTTCATCTCATATTCAATATCCACTCGGTGCTAAGCATTAATTCCCACAGAGTTCATATTAAGTCTTGAATTAAGTTCATATTAACGGAAGAATGTCTGGACACTCAATCCAACATAATTCATAAGATATCTCATTAGATCATGCGTGAGAATAACCTTTCACCATCCATGTTTACATATAGATTCAATAGGTGAGAAAGCCTTTCAACCTTAGAATCATCCTATTGTGAGAAAACCTTTCACATCATATCATAATCATACATAAGTGTGTATATGAGAATAACCTTTAAACAACATAACAACTAGATCATAATCATAGACCCTTCACTCTTAAAGTGTTATTTAAGCATATACTAAACTTTATAAACATGCATAATATCATAATTAGCCCTTTCGAGGATCAAAGCTCATATCGGATCAACACATATAGAATTACTACATTAGACATGGATATAAACATAATTCATGTAGCCCAATTACTTCAAGAAAAATCTCATAATTACCTTCTTTCGTCCACAAACTCACACCACAAGATCATAATTTGGGAATATGGTGATTTCATGGGTTCTTGGGGATTTCAACATAAAAACCATAATAAATAATCAATTCAATCATAATATAAAGTAATTCAAGCATTAGAATTGTTTTTGAAAGGAACCCATGACATTTGAATCAAAACCTTATCTTTTGGGGATTTCTATCTTTGAAATTGCGGTTTTGAAGGGGCTCCATGGATGAATTCTATCCATGGATGAAGAGCTACCATACCTTAGCAATGAAACCAGATGAATTTGAGAAGAAAACCTTACTCCTGGAACCCTAGCTCCAACTTTCTTTTTCTTCTTCCTTGAAGTTCCAGAGAGAGAATTTTCTTTGGTGAGGATGAAGTTTTGGGAATAGTTTTGGGTTTTAGAAATAATGAGGTGAATGACTTAATTTAGTGATATATAATCCTTATATAGGTTATCTAATTTACGATAAAACGACCTCACTTAATATTAATTAAAATTGGAAAACCCCAAAGTGCCCCTAAACTTAACCACCAAAAAGTAGTTTCTAGGACCCATCCACTCCCCTCACTGAAGGACAGTGGTTGGACACACGGCCCGTGCTGGTGAAGCGTTGGTTGGGGTTCAGAGGGCCAAATTTCAGGGCCTGACCTACGGCCCCTCACCCGTTAGCGTGGACTGACCAATGGGGCTTAGGTCCCTTCCGTTGGTCACTGTCTAGGCAATTTTCTAAGGGTCCTCCTCAAGGACCCATGGTTGGTCCTTGGGGGTCGTACCTTGACATTCTAACATGAAACCCTCTATTTTAAGTACGGAGAGTTACATTTACGACTCTAACCCTCATGTTAAGCTCTAGTTTAGCCTACTAGTTTTCGGGGTGTTACAATATCTCCCACTTGGAAATATTCATCCTCAAATGATGATCTAGACACTTTACGGAAGTAAAGACTCAAGACTAGCAGCCCATCATGCATGCAACATCAAAATAATGCACAATTCAAAGAAGGAAACATCAACTCCATCTCAAACATAATCAATGCATCACAAGGAAGTAGGAACTACATTTAACAACCATTATGCATGAAATTTCAACATTTGTCATATTCATTGGAGGAACTACCTTCTCCAAACTAAAAGCATGCCCAATAAAATCTCATGAAACCATTAGGCCATCAACTCAAGAAAAGCATACACATATAATGTATGTTCATCAATTCATCTCATGAAGTCAAATAGGCAACTCATACTCAATGCACAACAACATGAGGAACATCAATCATAAAAACTCATTTTCTTACTAAACATGCATTTCTCAAAAACATGCATAACATAAGGAAATCTTAGAAACAAATAAATCATACATGACTCCTAAACAAGAAAACTCAAGAGGAACTTATTACCTCAAGCATAACTAGGAGAGAAAGGAAAAAGATGAGGATATCGGGACTTCATATCGGCCTCGACCTCCCAAGTAGCACCCTCAACTAAGTGATTCCTCAAAAATACCTTAACGGAGACAACTTCCTTGTTTCTCAACCTCTTGACTTGCCGGTCTAGAACCTCAACCGGTACCTCTTCATAGGCAAGATTCTCCTTAATCTGTAAACCCTCTAAGGGAACTATGGTTGATGGATCCCCAATACATTTCTTCAACATTGATACATGGAACACCGGATGCACCAACGCCAACTGAATTTGGTGAATCTAACTCATATGCAACCTTGCCAACACGCCTCAAAATTTCATAAGGGCCCACAAATCGAGGACTAAAGTTCCCTTTTTTTCCAAACCTCATAACACCCTTCATGGATGAGATCTTCAGATAAATCCAATCATGCACATCAAATTTGAGATCTCTCCTTCTAACATCGGCAAAGGACTTTTCCTGACTTTGGGCCATCCTCAACCTCTCTCTAATAACCTGAATCTTCTCAATGGCCTCATACACCAATTCTGGTCCTACGAGATGAAAAATTCTCCCACTTCTAACCACCCTATAGGATACCTACATCTCCTACCATAGAGAGCCTCAAAGGGAGCCATGTCGATACTCGAATGATAACTTTTATTATAAGAAAACTCAACAAATGACATATGGTCATCATAATTTGCCTTTAAAATCTACCACACATGCCCTAAGCTTGTCTACTAAAGTCTGAATGGTGCGTTCCGCTTGACCATCCGTTTGGGGGTGAAAAGTTATGCTAAGATTCACCTTGGTACCTAGTCCCTTTGGGAAAGACTTCAAAAATTGTGAAGTAAATTAGGGACCTCGATCCGAAATGATAGACAAGGGTACTCCATGTAACCTTACTATCTCCATCACATACAACTTAGCATACTCTTCTGCCGAGTAGGACACCTTGATGAAAATGAAATAAGCGGACTTAGTCATCCAGTCCACTATTACCCATATCGTGTCATGTTGCCGCCGAGTACGTGGCAAGCCTACAATAAAATCCATGTTCACATCTTTCCACTTCCAAGTAGGAATAGCAATCTCTTGTGACAAGCCTCCTGGCCTTTGATGCTCAACCTTAACTTGTTTACAATAAGGACATTTGGCCACAAATTCTGCGATGTCCTTTTTCATCACATTCCACCAATAGACTTCCCGTAGGTCACGGTACATCTTGATGGCTCCCGGGTGAATAGAATATCGAGAACTATGGGCTTCTTCTAAAATTTTCTCCCTCAAGCCGTCTACATTTGGAACACGTAACCTACTTTGATACCTTAGTAACCCATCTCCCCCTTGGGAGAAAGCCTCAACGGACTTTTTAAGTACTGCCTCTTTCAACTTAACCAAGATAGGATTAAGATTCTGCTTAGACTTTACATCTATCACAAAGGATGATTCGGAACCATTATGGACCATGACACCACCCTTGGCGGAATCCACTAGTTGAACACCTAGTCCGGCCAACCTGTGCACATCACGAACTAACTCTTTCGTTACATCCTCTATATGAGCCATACTACCCATCGACAACCGACTAACAGCATCCGCTACCACATTAGCTATACCGGGGTGATAAAGGATACTCATGTTATAATCCTTCAATAACTCAAGCTACCTTCTTTGGAGAAGATTCAAGTCCTTTTGACTAAACACGTATTGTAGACTCTTGTGGTCGGTGAAAACATCCACATGGACCCCATACAAATAATGCCACCATATTTTTGAGGCAAACACAACCGCCGCTAACTCAAGAGTCAAAGCTGTCAACGGAGAAGCAATGGAGGAAAATCCCTCAACAAACCTTCTAAAGTAACCGGCCAAACCCAAAAAGCTTCTAATGTCGGAAGGAGTTAGGGGTCTAGGCAAACTTTTGACCGCATCCGTCTTCTTAGGATCTGCCTCAATACCCTTGCTTGACACAATATGACCAAGGAAAGCTACAGACCTGAACCACAATTCACACTTGTTAAACTTTGCAAAAAAGTTGTTGGTCCTTAAGAACTTGCAACATAATTCTCAGATGCTCCCCATGTTGATTCTCACTTCTTGAATAGATCAAAATATCATCGATAAACACAATCATTAACATGTCTAGGTATTTCCTAAACACTCTATTCATCAAGTCCATGAATGCCGCCGGAGCATTAGTCAACCCAAACAACATTAATAGAAATTCATAATGACCATACCAAGTTCGGAAAACCATCTTTGGAATATCATCCCTTCTCACCTTCAAATGGTGATAACCAGAATGAAGATCAATCTTAAAGAAATAACTAGCCCCTTGAAGTTGATCAAACAAGTCATCAATTCTCGGAAGAGGATATTTATTCTTGATGGTCACTTTATTCAATTGACGATAATCAATGCATATTCAAAGAGACCCATCTTTCTTTCTAACAAATAACACTGGAGCACCCCATATAGAGATACTCTGTCGGATGAAATCCTTATCTAGCAAATCTTTTAGTTGCTCTTTCAACTCTTTCAACTCCACCGAAGAAATTCTATAAGGAGGAATAGAGATAGGTTGCGTATCTGGAAGAAGGTCAATACCAAAATCTATTTCCCGCTCGGGAGGAATACCAGGGAAATCATCAGGGAAAACTTCCAGGAACTCATTAACCATGGGAACAGACTAAAGAGAAGGGGTTTCAGAATCTACATCCCTCACCTTAACAAGATGGTAAATATACCCTTTGGAGATCAACTTTCTAGCTTTAAGACAAGAGACAAATTGTCCTTAGGGCATGGAATTTCCCCCTTCCACTCTAAAATAGGCTCATTTGGAAATTGGAATCTAACCACCCTAGTTGTACTAATGAAGAAGTTAGATTTCCTAAATATCTTGTAGCCTCTCATTCATAAATGTGGCGCGGTTCACACCCATGAACAAGACTCTACTAGGCGTGGCTTATGGGATATCATCCTAGAATCATTCTAAACCTCGTGCTCTGATTACCAAGTTTGTCATGACCCAGGGGTACCCCCTAGATGTAACATGGCGTATAGAACCCCGAAGGAATCCATAGAAGCCACTTAGCATATCATAACATATGCAATAGAACGATAAGAGTAAAAACGCATTTCAAGTCTAAAATTTTCATAAAAGAAAAGCGGAAGTTTAGACTCTAAGTGTCAACATAGAAATCTATTAAAATATTCGAATGATAAAAGGGACACAACCCATACAACATAGTCCAATAAGGAAACACAATAAATGAACTACAATGAGATAACATCCATCCTTAAATCATGAGGACTCACCAACAAGCTAGGAGAATAAGTAAATCCAAGCTTTAGCCACAACAATTAGCACCTTGAGAACCGGACCCTACACTTGGAAAAATGTAGGAAAATTATGCATTAGTACAAAAATGCACTAAGTATGATAGCCATGCATAAAAATATTGAAAACATGCCAAAAGGGACATTTTATTTGAATTCAATTTACTAAGTTTAAACATCATTATGGAAATAGTGGAAAAGCATGAGTCATAAGCATAGTCAACATATAAATCATCATAACCTAAGAGAAACATTTCATAAGTACCCTCAAAGCATACTTGTGCAATGCATGAATAAGACCGCATAAATCTCATCAATGCTAAGTAACGCTGCTTGAGTAACCACATTTCATAATTCATATTCTTGTTTTTATTATTGTTGGAATAAGCCTTAACCGATATCGAACATGTGAGATTAACATGGAATCCGGTGTCTCCCACACCGAAAAGGATTGGTCTACTTTCCTAAGGTAGAACCATACTCTTAGCTTAGGTGGATCCACTAGTTAAATACCTATGATGACACATAATTTATGGGATAAGGAGATTGCTACTAGAAACCCAGACTCAACTAAGGTAGAAGGTTTCCATCTCATGGGACATATCTTGGGAACTAGGACTCAAGTAGTGTAAAAGGTCCCATTAGGAAGCCGAACTCAACTAGTGTAAAAGCTTTCATCTCATATTCAATATCCACTCGGTGCTAAGCATTAATTCCCATAGAGTTCATATTAACGGAAGAATGTCTTGACACTCAATCCAACATAATTCATAAGATATCTCATTAGATCATGCGTGAGAATAACCTTCCACCGTCCATGTCTACATATAGATTCAATAGGTGAGAAACCCTTTCAACCTTAGAATCATCATATTGTGAGAAAATCTTTCACATCATATCATAATCATACATAAGTGTGTATATGATAATAACCTTTAAACAACATAACAACTAGATCATAATCATAGACCCTTCACTCTCAAAGTGTTATTTAAGCATATACTAAACTTCATAAACATGCATAATATCATAATTAGCCCTTTCGAGGATCAAAGCTCATATCGGATCAACACATATAGAATTACTACATTAGACATGGATATAAACATATTTCAAGTAGCCCAATTACTTCAAGAAAAATCTCATAATTACCTTCTTTCGTCCACAAACTCACACCACAAGATCATAATTTGGGAATATGGTGATTTCATGGGTTCTTGGGGATTTCAACATAAAAACCATAATAAATCATCAATTCAATCATAATATAAAGAAATTCAAGTATTAGAATCATTTTTGAAAGGAACCCATGGCATTTAAATAAATCCCTAACTTTTGGGTATTTCTATCTTTAAAATCGGGGTTTTGAAAGAGCTCCATGGATGAAGAGCTACCATACCTTCGCAATGAAACCCAATGAATTTGAAAAGAAAAGCTTGCTCCTTGAACCCTAGCTCCAACTTCATTCTTTTTCTTCCTTGAAGTTCTAGAGAGAGAATTTTCTCTGGTGAGGATGAAGTTTTGGGAATAGTTTTGGGTTTTAGAAATAATGAACTGAATGACTTAATTTAGTGATCTAAAATCCTTATATAGGTGATCTAATTTAAGCTAAAACGACCTCACTTAATGTTAATAAAAACCTGAAAAACCCCAAAGTGCCCCTAAACTTACCTACCAAAAAGCAGTTTCTAGGCCCTATCCACGCCCCTCACTGACAAACCGTGGTTGGACCCACGACCCATGCTGGTGAAGCGTGGGTTGGGGTTCAGAGGGAAAAATTTCAGGGCATGACCTACGGCCCCTCACCCACGAGCATGGACTGAACAACGGGGCGTAGGTCCCTTCCGTTGGTCACTGTCCAGGCAGTTTTCTAGGGGTCCTCCTCAAGGATCCATGGTTGGTCTTTGGGTGTCGTACCTTGACGTTCTAACACGAAACCCTCTATTTTTAAGTACGGGGAGTTACATTTAAGACTCAAACCCTCATGTTAAGCTCCAGTTTAGCCTACTAGTTTCTGGGGTGTTACATGACCAACAGACCGTTGGTCAGACCACGGTCCATGGTTAGGGCCCGTGGTTGGATGGTAAAAATTCAAATCTCTAATTACCAACAACGGTACACCAGAATGGGCCGTAGGTGAGATCACGGTCCATCGACTGGGGTCCGTTGGTGGTCAGCTGAAAGTTATTTTCAGTTTTAGTTGGATCTTTTCCTAATCGATTAACTCATATACTATGTTGTTTTGCCTATGTTTAGGACCCCTATATAAGTCATTTTACCCCCAAATTTTTCAATAGAAATTATTCTCTCCAAACTAACCAAAAAGAAGAACTCTCAAATAATTCTCTCTCTTGAAGAAGAAGGATTCATCTAAGGTTTCAAGTCAAGGTTTCAATTCCTCCATTGAAGATAAGCATTTGGACTTGAGGTATGATAGTTTTCATCCATGGATTCCTACCATCCATGGAGTTCCCAAATTCCTCTATTTCAAAAGGAAGAATTCTCCAATTGAGTTAGGGTTTTCTTCAATTGTCGTGGGTTCTTTTCGTTATAGATTTTAATGATTGAATTATGATCTTTTATGCATGAATTGATGAAATACTATGGTTTTATGATATTTTCCTCTATGAACCCATGTAATCCCCATGTTTTCAAGTTATGCATCATATGATATGTGATTTAGATCTTCAAGGAAGAGTTTTATGAATTTAAGCATGTATTATAAGCTTTATATGAAAGTATGATGAAATCCATATCTAACCCATGTTTTCAAAGTATTGCTGATTGAAAGTGGATTTTGAACCTCAAGAGGAAAATTATAGACTTATGTATTTTCTATGAGATCTATGCAAATGTTTTAAGGGTGCTTTGAGAGTAAAGTACCAAGGATGATGTTGATGTTGTGTTGTGAAAGGAGATTCTCATAAACACATACTAGCATTATGTGAAAAGTTTTCTCACATAGTCAGGATTCTTAGGTTGAAAGGCTTTCTCACCTAATTAAATCAAAGAGTAAGAGCTATCCTAATGAAACTAGCTTCGATTAGTTATCCTGGGATACCTTTCAATGAATGATAAGAATAAGTAATAAATGACTATTCTGTGGGAATTATGCTTATCACCGAGTGGATATTGATGTGAGATGGAAGCTCTCCCGAGTAGAGGTCGAGTTTCTAGTAACAATCTCCTTATCCCTTAAACTACGTGCCCCTGTAGGATGATTAGCTAGTGGATCCACTTAAGCTAGAAGTTCATGGTCCTTACCTTCTGCAAGTAGGACAACCCTTTTCGGTGTGAGAGACACCGGGGATCATGTTATAGCTTACATGGTCTCTATGTTGGTTAAGGCTAATTTCCCTACAACAAGATGAATAATGAACTAAGGTTACTTTAAGAAGTATCTCTTATGAGTTCAAAGGTTTTAAAGATGATGTTAGCTTGTATTGACCATGTTTTATGAAGTATATTTTCTAACTCCTTTTGTATTATGTTTTAACTTGGTTAATTGCATGTTATGAAATGAAATGTCCCTTTTAGAATTTTCTAAATGTTTTCCTGCATGGCTATCATACTTGGTACATTATTTTATACTAACGCATATTATTTCCTACATTTTCCCAAATATAGGGTCCGACATACAAGGTTCCTAGTTTTATGGATAGAGCTTGGATTTGATTGATTCTCGAACTGTGTGAGTCCTCATGGTTCGAGGACGGACTTCCATTGTCTATTTTCTTTCATGTATTTCTGTTTTGAACATGATGTATGGGCTAGGCCCAATTTCATTCTATTGTACTAGATGGCTATGATGAGACAAGTGTTTTAGACTTCCGCTTTTCATTTATAAAATGTTTGTACTTGGACTATCGTTTTACTTCTATTGTTCTATTTCTTATGTAATGAGACCTAAGTGACTTGTATGGAGTCCTTCGGGGTTCTATACGCCATGTTATATATAGGGGGTACCTGGGTTTTGACATCCATTCACCCAATGAGTCCCTAAAGTATATTTAATTTTCCAATTCAATCTCCCAAAATTGATTAGGTTTTCATTCAATTCATCATGGGTTCTATTTGTATGGATTCAATTGATTGATTATACTTTTATTTTGATGATTTAGACTCAATTACAATCTTTTGAACTAATTCCATGTGAACTCTTGCATGATCTATAATTTCTACTATGAACCCTAAATTGCATGAATTTGAAGCAAAATCGATGAATCTATGAATGGTGTTTTCATGAACTTATGGATGGCTTGTGATAAAGGATTGATTATGATCTAGGTTGCATAAGATAAGCATCAATTAATTGTGAAAGAATTTTCTCACATATTCATGAATTGTGAAAGATATTCTCACATACTTAAGATATCATGAATGGTGACAAGTTTTCTCACACATGATTTAAGGAGTTTCTCTATGATATTTCGATCTTGTATTAGTAACTTAATTGTACTTTCAATGGATGATGATTATTTAATGTTTATGAATATTCTGTTGGGATTTCAACATAACACCGGCAGGATATTGAGATGGAGGCTCTCCCGTTTTTAGAGGACGAGTCAGTAGTAGCAATCTCATTGTCCATAACTATGTGCCTCCATACGATGTCTTATCTAGTGGATCCACGTAAGCTAGAAGTTCATGGTCCTTACCTTGGCATGTAGGATATCTCTTTTCGGTGTGGTAGCAAGTCACCAAATTATATTTTATAGCTCACAGAGTCTACATCGGTTAAGATTAAATATCCTAGAAAACGAACTAGATTTATTTCAAAAGTTTTATGAAGCTTTCCTTATGATTTAAAGATGCATTGACCATGTTTATGATTATGATTCTATGTAAAAGGGTTTTACTATGCTAGCTTAGTTATGTATATAAGGCTTCTGATTATTTCCCCTTATGATCATGGCCCATGTTTTATTGAATTCCCCTAATACTAAGTACATTACATGTAGTGATGCATACTTGTGCCTACATTGTATCACTAATGGAGGTTGTGGCAATTCCTCTCCTACTATTTGTGGCTAGTTGATCAGCTTTGAGATTGAAGACTTGGTGAGTACTCATACTTCGAGGACAATGTAATTTTTATTTCTTTCCATATATTTTAGTTTCAGACTTTGTATGTGTTGTACAGGTTATGTCCGGACCACTCCTTTTAATAAAATAGATTCCTTTTAAAGACTTTGATGTACTTACGAATTTATGTCAAACGCTTTGCTTCTTATGAGATTTCTTGCTTTTCTCTATTATGTTGTGTATATCTATGTCAAGTGGATTTTGTATGACTTCTTGGAGTCTTATACGCCATGTTACATCTAGGGTATACTTTGGGTCTTCACAAAAATGTATACATATATGCATGAATCTGGTATAAAATGTGTAAGTAACTTCTACTACCCAAAGTATAGCCTTGGTGTTACATGGCGTTTAGGACCTCGAGAGGCTCTACACGAGCCACTTAGGATATATCATACAATATAATAGAATAAAGAATTTGAAAGGTAGGTTTGAAAAGTGGAAGTCTAACATGAGTCTCAATAAGACATCTAAACGCTTAAAAGAAAGGGATTGAGACGTAACTCATATATCACATACAAAGTTTGGAAACAGAAGTAAAGAAAGCAAAAATAGTGTCATAGTCCTCGGAACATGAGGACTCACCAACTCTTGATCTTCGAATCAACTTTGAGATCAACTAGCCACGAGGGTGATAGGTAGGAGGGTCAGACCCTACATTCATTACACAATATAGACACAAGGATGCATTTGTACATGAAATGTACTAAGTTTGAGGTAACATGCATGAAATAGAGATCCAGCCTTTTACTATATGCAGAGTTTAAGTTAAAATATTAAAACTTGGAGGCTCTATTTCAACATAGATTCATCCTCTACGAATTTCGGACTATTTTCTAGGATCATGATGAACTTTTTGATTCTTCGACTTCTTTGTTTGTGAATAAAATGTTTTGATTATTGAAAATGTGTATCAAATCTGTGGAGGTTTTTGTTTGAATGGAGAAGAAGAAAAATAAAAAAGTTGAAAGGGAAAGAATAACCGTTTGTGGAAAGAGAAAAGTTGATATGTGAGTGTGGAGGTGGGGGTGGCGTGTGATAAGTTAAGCAAATCCCTTAGAAAGGTCTAATTGATAATTATCAACTGATTCTCTCTCATTAATGTTATTTCTCTCACCTATTAATTATAATAACATTATATAATTAATTAATTTATTAATTAAAATTGATTTGTTAATATTTGTAATTAAAAATTGATAAATAATAATTAAGAAAATATATATAAAGGTTGTAATATTAACCCTTAAATAGGCCTGTGGGGTGATTTTTCAAAAATTTAATCATTACTTTAATTACCAACCAAGGTTTGTTTTCCAATTTACAGGTTCATCAAATGTCTAATCATTTCACACATAATAAAGTAGTTATTTGAATAGGTTGTTTGTTCATATATTCCAAATATATTTTTTTTGTTCAATAGTTTGTCATACTCATTACAATGTGATTGCTTAACTCATACTGCGTGTAACGTTTTCACGAGATTTGTGTGCAAATCGTGTGTCCAGAAGAGGTATTATATTAAAATCAGTCATCTATTCAAATCGAAAGGTTTTGATTTTTTGAAAGGGTTGTGACTTTTTCAAATATATGTGACTTTTCCAATGAGTTGTTACTTTTTCAAAGAGTTGTGACTTTTCCAAAGTGTTGTGACCTTTCCAAAGATTGTGACTTTTCTTAAGGGTTGTGATTTTTTTGATATGACACAATAAGCACAAGTTCATAATATCCTTTGTTGTCTATAAATAGTGGGATTTCCTCACATTTTAAACTACAAGTTTTCTATTCTTCTTCTTAACACATACAGTTTAGTATATCTTCTATATATTACATTTATTAATTTATATTATATTAAAAGAAAACACATTTTCGCTTTGAGTGATTGTTACTTTTTTGAAGGATTGAAACTTTTTTGAGGGGTTGTGATTTTTCCATAGAGTTGTAACATTTCTAATGAGTTGTGACCATTTTAAAGGATTGTTACTTTTTTGGTAAGGCAAAATAAACACATGTTCATACTGACATGTTGGTTATAAATAGAGGGATTTCTCGCATTTTTAAACTATGAATTTTTTGAGTTTCCAATTCCTCTTTTTCTTACAAAAACTCATGTGTGATTTGCAGTTGTTGAGTGAGTTTAAAGTTCAGTAGAATTTGATCATTACTTAACATGAATGTAATATTCACTATAACAACACAATAAACACTCAATTTTGGATATCTTCTATATGTTATATTTATAATATTCATTTATTTATTTATATTTATATTTTATTTAGAGTAAATACATCAAACCTCACTGAACATGGCAGCAAAACTTACTTTAGTACTTCCACTATATAGGCATTTAAATACCCCCTTAACTAATTTAAAGTGATTTAAATACCACCCTAAAAGGTGACGTGGCAAAGTGAGTGCACTCACTCTCCTGAAAGTGTGTGAAATAATTAAAATACATAAACTGAATGATAAAATCATACACGTGGCTTTTTTTATCAGCCAATACATAACTAATATTTTTGAAATTATTTTATAAGTTAAATTTTTAAAAAATATGAGAAATTTGTAATTTAGTCGTAGATAAAATTTGTGAGGTCCATTTTTAAAAAAAAATATTTATTCATTATCTTCTCTCTTGTTGTCTTCCCCAAATGCCTTTTTCCTCGTTGAAGCACTCTTTATAACATTTTTCTTCAATATTAGTCATTTCATCCTTCAACTTCATCCCCAACGTCACCAGCCCCTCATTAATCCACAAAATCCAACACCAAATTCATATTATTGAATGTAAACTTTCTTTAATTTTGAGTGACCCATTTTGATTGTTATTAGTTATGATGTGAAAAATGTGGGTTTATCCACTTTTTTATACAACCTTCATTTTTTTATTTGAGTTGTCAAGAAAAAAATGGCTTCCGAAAAGTACTACGCAGGGACAGATTTTGTCACGACCCAAGGGTACACTCAAGATGTAACAAGGCGTATAGAACCCCGAATGAATCCATACAAGCCACTTAGTCCTCATAACATAAGAAATAGAACAATAAGAGTAAAACATATTTCAAGTCTTAATTTTTTTTTCATGAAATAGGGCCTAGCCCATACAACATGTCCAAAAAGGGAAAGTACATGAAAGAAACTAAGACAATAAATCCTTCCTCAAACCATGAGGACTCACAAGCTCGGGAACAATCAAATCCAAGCTCTAGACACAAGTATGATCACCTCTAGTGTCGGACCCTACACTTGGAAAAAATACAGGCAAAGTAGGCGTTAGTACAAAAATGCACTAAGTATGGTAGTCATGCATAAAAACGTTAGAAACATGAAAAAAGGACATTTCATTTGAAAGCATGCAATTTATCAAGTGTAAGCATCATCATAGAGGAAACATAAGTCACAACATCATCTTTAATGCAAGCTAGCAACATCTTTAGAACCTTTGAACACTACGAGATACTTGCTTGAGCATAACTTTGTTCATCATTCATCTTGTTATCTTTGAACACAACGAGATGCCTGTTCAAGCATGTCTTAATCCATTATTACTTTATGTGGGAATAAGCCTTAATCGACAAGAGACCATTTTAGGTTCAACATGGAATCCGGTGACTCCCTCAGTGAAAAGGGTTGGTCTACTTACCTAAGGTAGAACCGATAAATCTTAGCTTAGGTGGATCCACTAGGTAATAACCTACGGGGGCATATAGTTATGGAATACAGAGATTGCTACTAGAAACCCAGACATCAACTACGCGAAGACTTCCATCTCATGAGACATACTTGGGAAACCCGGACTCTACTAAGTGAGGCTTCCCATTTTGAATCCCGGACTCAACTTCGTGTGAGCCTCCATCTTATTCAATATATAATCGGTGCTAAGCATCTATCCCACAATTGGTTATTTAGTCTTAACATAGCTTATGCCACATGGAAGGATGTCCTTGAAAACCAATCCAAAATAGCTTATCATAGTTCATTAGATCATGCGTGAGCACATATCACCATCCATGATCACTTTTACTCTTTGATTCAATTAGGTGAGAAAAACCTTTCAACCTTAGAATCCTTACTATTGTTAGAAAACCTTTCACATTAATGTTCATATAAGTTCATGAGAATAACCTTTCATTCAGCCCACAACAACAACATTAGCATTAACACTTCAGTCTTAAAGTGTACTCATAGCATTCACATAAATTTCATGGAAACATGCATAATCGCATACTTTACCTCCTTGAAGTTCACAACTCATTTTCAATCAACACATCTAGAATCTAAGCATTAGACACGGATAGCTTTATAAATTATGTGATTCAATCACCTCATGCATAAATTCATAAACTTCATCTTTCATCAACAAAAACCCACATCATATCATCAACTTTGAGAAATATGGGATAATTCATGGGTTCTTGGGGATACATTATAAAACTCATAAGAAATGATCAATTCATGCTTAATATAACTCAATTCAATCATAATAATAAAGTTAGAAAGGAACCCATGACTTTAGAATCAAACCCTCACAATTGAGGATTCCTACAATTTGAAATTGAAGGTTTTGAGAGGGCTACCCATGGGTGAAAGCTACCCATGGATGAAAACCACCATACTTTAACTCCAATTACTAGTCTTCAATGGAGAATTTTGCTCCTTAGTTTCAAACCCTAACTGAATGTTCTTCTTCTTCTTCTAGTTCTTGAGAGAGAATATTTGGGAGAAGGTTTTTTTTGGGATTTAGGAAGAATGAATTAAATAGGGTGAATTGGGGTTAAAAGGGCTTATATAGGGGGTTCTAAATGAAGGAAAAAAGGACACCACTTTAGTTTAATTAAAACCGGAAAAGACCCATATGCCCCTAAAATAACTGCCCAGTCACGAACAACGGACCCCCATCGACGGACCATGGATTGACCTACGGTCCGTCCTGCACATCCGTCACTAACTTCAGATATTTTGGACCATCGATGGAACACTGGACCACGAGGTGTGGACCGACCGACGGTCCATAGGTCCCTTCCGTTGTCCATGCTTATACCTTTCCCAAATGACCCATCGACGGGCCATGGTGTGAACCATGGTCCGTCCTGGTGAACCGTCATTGGTCATCATAGACCATGATTTTTGTTGTCCCTGATCTAAGGCTAAGTGTCAATCCACGGACCACAGCTACGTTTCGTGGTTCAACCCAGGGGCTGTGGTTGGCCTCAGTGGCCGGCACCTGCAACTTCCCAAAATCTGGTTTATTTCCCTCTTTCAGATACGGGGTGTTACAATATCTCCCCCTTGGGACCATTCGTCCTTGAATAAGATGCTAAACTGGTTCTTAAAGAGAAGGAGAGAAACTAACAACTGAACCTAAACAATGCAATGCATACAATCGAGGAGGAACTATCAACACCAAGTTGAAACGCTCTCAAAACATCACAAGAGGGGTGAACTAACTCGAACAACCAAATATGCATGCGATGCACATAAATAAGGAGGAAACATCAACTCCAAACTCAACATACTCAAATGCAACACAAGGAAGTAGGAACTAAATCTATCAACCCATATTGCATGAAATTTCAACATTTCTCATGTTCTTAGGAGGAACTACCTTCTCCAAGCTTTAAAGCATGCTCAACAAAGTCTCATGGAGCCTATATGCAATATACTCTCAAAAAGCATATCAAAAGCATGTTCATCAATTCATCTCATGAAGCCATATAGGCAACTCATACTCAATGCACAACAACATGAGGAACATCAATCATAAAAACTCATTTTTCTTTCTAAACATAAGCTTTTTCATGAACATGCATAAACATAAAGAAATCATGGAAACACATAATTCACACATGATTCCTAAACACGAAAACTCAAGAGGAACTCATTACCTCAAGTTGAAATAGGTGAGTAAGGAAAAAGATGAGGATATCGGGACTTCATATCGGCCTCGGCCTCCCAAGAAGCACCCTCAAAAAAGTTATTCCACCACAACACTTTTACGGAAGCAACTTCCTTGTTTCTCAACCTTTTGACTTGACGGTCTAAGATCTCAACCGACACCTCTTCATAAGCAAGATTCTCTTTAATCTCTAAACCCTCTAAGGGAACTATGGTTGTTGGATCCCCAACACATTTCTTCAACATTGAGACACGGAACACCAGATGCACCAACGCCAACTCATTTGGCAAGTCTAACTCATATGCAACCTTGCCGACACGCCTCAAAATTTTATAAGAACCCACAAAAGGGAACTAAGTTTCCCCTTCTTCCCAAACCTCATAACACCCTTCATGGGTTAGATCTTCAAATAAACCCAATCATAAACCTCGAATTTGAGATCTCTCCTTCTAACATCGGCATAGGACTTTTGCCGACTTTGGGTGGTCCTCAACCTCTCTCAAATAACCCGCATCTTCTCGATGGCCTCATGCACCAATTTCAGACCTAGGAGAGCAACTTCTCCCACTTCAAACCATTATATAGGAGACCTATACCTCCTACCATAGAGAGCCTCAAATGGAGCCATGTCTAAACTCGAGTAATAACTGTTATTATAAGAAAACTCAATTAACGGCATATGTTCATCCTAATTGCCCTTAAAATCTATCACACATGTCCTCAACATGTCTTCCAAAGTCTGAATGGTGCGTTCTGCTTAACCATCCATTTGGGGGTGAAAAGCTGTGCTAAGCTTCACCTTGGTACCAAGCCCCATTTGGAAAGACTTCCAACACTGCGAAGTAAATTGGGAACCTCTATCGGAAATTATAGACAAGGGTACTCTATGTAACCTCACTATCTCCCTCAAATACAACTTAGTGTACTCTTCCGCCGCGTAGGGCACCTTGGCGAGAATGAAATGAGCGGACTTAGTCATCCAGTCCAATATTACCAATATCGAGTCAAGTTGCCACCGAGTACGTGGCAAGCCTTCAATAAAATCCATGTTCACATCTTCCCACTTCCAAGTAGGAATAGCAATGTCTTATGACAAGCCTCCCGGCCTTTGGTGATCAACCTTCACTTGGTGACAATTAGGAAACTTGGCCACAAATCCCGCGATGTCTTTCTTCATCCCATTCCACCAATAGACTTCCCGTAGATCACGTTACTTCTTGGTGGCTCTCGGGTGAATAGAATATCGAGAACTATGGGCTTCTTCTAAAATTTGCTCCATCAAGCTGTCAACATTTGGAACACATAATCTACCTTGATACCTTAGTACCCCATCTCCTCCTTGGGAGAAGGCCTTAACGGACTTCTTAAGTACTGCCTCTATCAACTCAACCAAGATAGGATCAAGACCTTGCTTAGACTTCACATCCATCACAAAGGACGATTCGGAACCATTATGGACCATGACTCCACCCTTGGTGGAATCCACTAGTTGAACACCTAGTCGGGCCAACCTATGAACATCACGAACCAACTCTTTCTTTTCTTCATCTACATGAGCCACACTACCCATCGACAATCTACTAAGAGAATTAGCTACCACATTAACTTTACAGGGGTGATAAACGACACTCATGTCATAATTCTTCAATATCTCAAGCCCCCTTCTTTGGCGAAGATTCAAATCCTTTTGGCTAAACACATATTGAAGACTCTTATGATCGGTGAAAACATCCACATGGACCCCATACAAATAATGCCTCCATATCTTTAAGGAAAACACAACCGCCGCTAACTCAAGGTCATGGGTCGGATAATTCTTCTCATGGATCTTCAGTTTCGTTGAAGCATAGGCAATAACCTTACAATTTTTCATAAGCACACATCCCAACCCAACTCTAGAAACATCACAATACACCACAAATCTATATGTACCTTCCGGTAAGGTCAACACCAGAGCAGAAGTAAGCCTATCTTTCCACTCTTGGAAACTTTTCTCATAAGCTTCTGACCATAAAAACTTAGCCTTCTTTTGAGTCAGAGCCATCAAAGGAGAAGCAATGGAAGAAAATCCCTCAACAAACCTTTTATAGTAACCGGCCAAACAAAAAAAGCTTCTAATGTCGGAAGGAGTTAGAGGTCTAGGCCAACTCTTGACCGCATCTGTCTTCTTAGGATCTACCTCAATTCCCTCGCTTGACACAATATGACCAAGGAAACCGACGGACCGCAACCAAAATTCACACTTGCTAAACTTTTGTAAAAAGTTGTTGGTCCTTTAGAACTTGCAACACAATTCTCAAATGATCCACATGTACATTCTCACTCCTTGAATATATCAAAATACCATCGATAATCACAATCACAAACATGTCTATGTATTGCCTAAACACTTTATTCATCAAGTCCATAAACGCGGCAGGAGAATTAGTTAACCCTAACGACATTACTAGGAATTCATAATGGCCATACCGAGTTTGAAAAGTCATCTTTGGAATATCATCCCCTCTCACCCTCAATTGGTGATAACCCGAACGAAGATCAATATTTGAGAAATAGCTAGACCCTTAAAGTTGGTGAAATAAGTCATCAATTCTCGGAAGAGGATATTTGTTCTTAATGGTCACTTTATTCAATTGATGATAATCAATGCACATTCGAAGAGACCCATCTTTCTTTCTAACAGAAAACACGGGAGCACCCCATGAAGAGATACTCGGTCGGATGAAACCCTTATCCAATAATCCTTTAGTTGTTGTTCTAACTCTTTTAACTCCGCCAGAGCCATTCTATAAGGAGGGATAGAGATAGGTTGTGTATCCGAGAGGAGGTCAATACAAAAATCTATATCCCGCTCGGGAGGAATACCGGGTAAATCATCGGGGAAAACTTTTGGGAATTCATTAACCATGGGAACCGACTCAAGAGAAGGGGTTTCAGAATCTACATCCCTCACCCTAACAACATGGTAAATGCAACATTTCGAGATCATCTTTCTAGCTTTAAGGTATGACACAAATTGACCTCTAGGCATAGAATTCCCCCCCCCCCCTCCACTCTAGGATAGGCTCATTAGGGAATTGGAATGTAACCACCCGAGTTCTACAATCAATAGAGGTGTAACATGCATGCAGCCGGTCCATACCAAGAATCACATCAAAGTTTAACATGTCAAGCTCTACCAAGTAAACAATAGTAACTCTTTGGGATAAGGAAACAGGAAACTTTCTATATACTCTCTTAGCCACCACAGAATCACCAACAGGGGTAGAGACAGAAAAAGGTTCTAATAACACTTCCGAAGGAACATTTAACCTCATCGCCACATAAGGCGTCATAAAAGATAAAGTAGCACGGGGATCTAACAAGGTATACACATCAATAAGAAATACTTTTAACATATCGGTCACTACATCCGGGGAGCTCTCTTGGTCACCTCAAGTTTGGAGAGCATAGAAGCGGTTTTGCTTTGGAGCATTGGAGTTTGAACCACTAGGAGGAGCTTGCTTGCCCTCTCTCCCTTTTCCCTTAAACACCGGGAAATCTCTCATCTTGTGACCACTCTTGCCACAACCATAGCCCCCATCCGTGCCGGCTAGGCACTTACCATCATGTTGCCTTTCACATTTAGAGCAATTTGGCCTAGCCAAAGAAGAACCACCTCCATTTCCTCCTTGACGTTTAGGGTTAGATACACTCTCTCGGTTGATCTTAGAAGGAGTATTAGAGGAACCTTGACCGGAGAACCTTTGTCAAAATCTAGGTCGACCTTGTCCATCGGTCCTTGTGTTGGAGAAACTCCCATCACCGGTTCTAGCCTTCTCCACCTCCCTATTCTTTTCTTTCAGTTTTGATTCCTCAATTTGTTGAGCGTACACCATAAGCCTTGAGATATTCATGTCATGGAGGAGAATTGCCGTAAGACACTCTTTTTCAACCATGTCAAACACACTCGACATAAACCTACTCATCTTAGCCCTTGAGTCCCCCACCATAGTTGGAACATACTTGGATAGTTGGGTGAACTTCAGAGCATACTCCTTAACACTCATACTCCCTTGACGAAGATTAATGAACTCTTGCACCTTTCCTTCCCTCAACTATAAGGGAAATAACCTATCAAAAAATGCTGATTTAAACAATTCCCACTCTACGGGACTCGCTCCCACCGATCACTCTCTCTTCCACTGATCATACCATACTTGAGCAACATCTTTTAGTTGGTAACAATCTAGCTCCACCTTCTCTTCCAGAGACACCCCCATAATAGCAAGTTCCTTATAGACCTCATCGATAAACCTTTGAGAATCCTCTTCCACTTTGGAGCCATGAAATTCCAGAGGGTTCATTCTTGCAAAATCCCTCACCCTTGAAGTAGCCGTATCCATAATTGGGTTCATGGAGGCTACCAATTCTATATTGGCTTGTGCTATCACAACTTGTGCCAACATTTGGAAAGCCGACCTAAACTCCTCATGAGTTAAATTCTCAACCAAAGGATATATCAGAGCTTGGGGAGCTTGAGGAGGAGCTCGTTGATTTACATTGTCACCCTCCATCCTTCTTGCATTAGCCCTACTAGTATTCACATCATGAAGAACATAGGCAAGGATTAGGAGAGAGATCTTTTTAGAGTTAAACTCTGAGGCACAACTTAAGAGTAATGAAGAAGTGAAATTTTCTAAACATCTTGTAGCCTCTCATTCATAAAAGTTACGCACTTCACACTTATTAACAAGACTCTACTAGACGTGGCTTATGAGACATCATCCTAGGACCATTCTAAACCTTGTGCTCTGATAACAAAGTTTGGCATGACCCAGGGGTACCCCCTAGATGTAACAAGGCATATAGAACCCCGAAGGACTCCATACAAGCCACTTAGTCCTCATAAAATAAAATAAAAAGAACAATAAGAGTAAAACAAATTTTTAAGTCTTAAGATGTTTTTCAGAAAGAAAAACTTTGTTTCATCATAGCCATCTATTACAATAGTGAATGAAATAGGGCCTAGCCCATACAATATGTCAAAAAAGGGAAAGTGCATGAAAGAAACTAAGACAATAAATCCGTCTTCGTACCATGAGGACTCACCAAGCTCGGGAACAATCAAATCCAAGATCTAGCCACAAATATGATCACCTCTAGTGCCGGACCGTACACTTGGGAAAAATGTAGGCAAAGTAGGCGTTAGTACAAAAATGCACTAAGTATCGTAGCCATGCATAAAAATATTAGAAACATGAAAAATGGACATTTCATTTGAAAGCATGCAATTTATCAAGTGTAAGCATCATCATATAGATAGTTGGAAACATAATTCATAACATCATCATTAATGAAAGCTAGCAACATCTTTAGAACCTTTGAACACTACGAGATACTTCCTTGAGCATATCTTAGTTCATCATTCATCTTATTATCTTTGGACACTACGAGACACCTCTTCAAGCATGTCTTAGTCCATTATTACTTTATGTGGGAATAAGCCTTAACAGAAAAGAGACCATGTGAGGTTCAACATGGAATCCAGTGAATCCCTCACCGAAAAGGGTTGTTCTACTTGCCTAAGGTAAAACCAGTAACTCTTAGCTTAGGTGGATCAACTAGCTAATAACCTACGGGGACACGTAGTTATTGGATACGGAGATTGCTACTAGAAACCGGACATCAACTACGTGAAGGCTTCCATCTCATGAGATATACTTGGGAAACCCAGACTCTACTACATGAGAGTTCCCATTTGGAAGCCCGGACTCAACTTCGTGTGAGCCTCCATCTCATTCAATATCCACTCGGTGTTAAGCATTTATCCCATTATTAGTTATTTAGTCTTATCTTAGCTTATGCCACATGGAAGGATGTCCTTGACAACCAATCCAAGTTAGCTCATCATAGTTCATTAGATCATGCGTGAGCACCTATCGCCATCTATAATCACTTTTACTCTTAGATTCAATTAGGTGAGAAAAGTCTTTCAACCGTAGAATCGTTACTATTGTGAGAAAACCTTTCACATTAATGTTGATATTAGTTCATGAGAATAACCTTTCAATCAGCCCACAATAAAAACATAATCATTAAAACTTCACTCTTAAATTGTACTCATAGCATTCACATATATTTCATGGAAACATGCATAATCTCATATTTTACCTCCTTGAGGTTCACAACTCATTTTAAATCAACATATCTAGAATATAAGCATTAGACATGGATAGCATTATAATTCATGTGATTCATACTCATGCATAAATTCATAAACTTCATCTTTCATCAACAAAGACCCACATCATATCATCAACTTTGAGAAATATGTGAGAATTCATGGGTTCTTGGGAATACATTATAAAACTCATAGGAAATCATCAATTCATGCTTATTATAACTCAATTTAATCATAATAATCAAGTTAGAACGGAACTCATGACTTTTGAATCAAACCCTAAAAATTAGCGAATTCTACAATTTGAAATTTAAGGTTTTAAGAGGGCTCCATGGGTGAAAGTTACCCCTGGATGAAAACCACCATACGTTAACTCCAATTACTAGTCTTCAATGGAGAATTTAGCTCCTTGGCTTCAAACCCTAGCTGAATCTTCTTCTTCTTCTTCTAGTTCTAGAGAGAGAATATTTGGGAGGATATTTTGGTTTTCTTTTGGGATTTAGGAAAAATGAATTAAATGGGGTCAATTTGGGGTTAAAAGGGCTTATATAGGGGTTATAAATGAAGGAAAAATGACACCACTTTAGTTTAATTAAAACCAGAAAAGACACATCTGCCCCTAAAATAACTTCCCAATCACGAACCACGGACCCCCATCGATGGACCGTGGATGGACCAACGGTCCGTCCTGCACATCCGTCACTAACTTCAGAGATTTTTTACCAGCGATGGAACACTGGACCACGGGGCATGGACCGACCTATGGTCTGTAGGTCCCTTCTGTGGTCCAAGCTTGGACCTTTCCCAAGTGACCCATCGACGGACCCAGTCGACGAGCCGTGGTTTGATCCATGGTCCATTCTAGTGAATCATCGTTGGTCACCAGAGACCATGATTTTTGGGGTCCCTGATCTAAGGCTAAGTGTCAATCCACGGACCACACCTACGGTCTGTGATTGGCACCTGCAACTTCCCACAGTCTGGTTTATTTCCCTCTTTTGGATACGGGGTGTTATAGATTTGTGGGAGTGGGACAGAGTTCAAAGAAGAAAATGTAGGTCTGTTATTTTTTTATAAGAAATGATGAGTGGTGAAAATAATAATAATTAAAGTCATGAAATGGTCAGAAAAAAGCCATTAAAGGTTGAAAATGGTGAAAATCAAGTAAGAACACGCGGGGGGGGGGGGGGTAGATGAATTTTTTTGCAAGAAGATGGGGAAATTGATGTATTTTCTCTTTTATAGAAAGTAGGAACTCCAATAATACAACAATTACAGAGCAATGAATTATAGGGGAAGGAGGAGAAAATATATTTAAGATGTGTAATTAAGAGATTTGAAGAATGCCTTTTTTATTTTTAATATCACAGTTAATTTTAACTTTTAAATTATTACAAAAGGAGAAAAAATAAATGTAATTTGAGGCAATGGAGAGATACATGTAACGACCCAAAGTACTCCTAAGGCGTTACATGACATACAAGATCTCGAGAGGCCTTACATAAGTTACTTGACATACTTAAACATAATAATAGACAAAAATACAGAATCTCATATGAATAGGAAAGTTTGACATAAAAGCGAAATCTAATCATAGTCTTGACAAGTTATTCTATTACATCAAAAGAAATGGTTGGAACGTAACATGTACACCACGTACAATGTCTGAAAACTAAAACATAATAAAATGAAGTAAAGTCAACATAGTCCTTGAAACATGAGGACTCACCAACTCTACAAACTTCCACTGATCACCAACTAGTCACGAGCTGGAGGAGAGGAAGTGTCACACCCTACTTTAGTGAAACGATAAAGGCACAAGTATGCATTAGTACATGGAATGTACTAAGTATGAGGGAAATGCATAAATACATGAAACATGATCATAAGATGACATATGTGAAAACATCATGAAAAAGCTAAATGTAATAAAAATCATGTAAAGAAGAGTCATAACTCTTTAACATGGTTAATGCATCTTGAAAATTATGCATAAAGATTCATAAAAGCATTAAGAGTCACTATGTTCATTTTGTGGGATATGTACTATTTTACCAACACAGAGCGCGTGCAGAATAATGTGGAATTCAGTATCTTGCTCCCACACCGAATAGATATGTCCTTGCTTACCAAGCTAGCTATGTCACTTAAGACAAACCTACGGGGAAACGTAGTTAGGGACAACGAGATTGCTACTAGAGACTCGACCTCTACTCACTGGAAAACCTCAATCTCAATATCCTCTTGGTGCTAAGTAAAAATCCCAACGAAATTTATCATAAACATAAACATATAATAATTCATGGAAAAGCACAATTAAGTTACTAATCTAATATAAAAGCATCATAGAGTAGCTTCTCAATCCTTGTGTAAAAAACCCTTCATCATTCATGATTTCTTAATGTCAGAAAACCTTTCTAAATTTCATTGATGCTCATCATAAAGAAACCTAGATTATAGAATATTCTTTTCCATAAATCATACATAACTTCATGGAAACAACATTCAGAAGTTCATAATTTGTTCATCAATTAATGACTTTAACAGTTCATAGTCAAAATCATGATCAATGCATGAGTTCATATGATTTCAATTGAAAAGCATGTAATTGAGTCAAAACAATTAAAAAAAAATATAAATCAAGTAATTGACTCAACACAAGTAGAATCATGAAGAATTGAATAAAACCTAATCACTTTGATTGAAATTTGACTTGGAGAATCGAGAAATCTTGGGGCTCAATGGGTGACAGGAACACATTGATGAAACCCTACATACCTTTCTATTCAAATCCTAAAAGCAATGGGGGAATTGGAGACTTGACTTGGAACCCTAGCTTCTTCTTCATGACCTTGAGAGAGAAAAACATGAGAGGATTTTGGGGATTTTAGTGAATGAGGGAGTTGGAATTATTTTAGGGGGAAAAGGGTAGCTATAGGACTTTAAATAAGGTTGAAAATGACATATTATAGATATTAGGAGCATAGAAAAAGACCAAAAAACTCTTAAATAACAACTACCGGACAGCCCTATGGTTTTGACCTATAGTCGGTAGGATTTCTATGAACCATACTTGTCAACTGTAGACCAAAGTACTGGAACCCAAAAATACTTCAACATCTGACAAAATCCTTCTACGTCCTGTATAACTTTCTACGGTCTGTAGAC